>VZTR01002042.1:133502-179162 GCA_013400775.1 Chaetops frenatus
GGGGGCGCGCCTGGCCCCGGGCGCCACGTGACCTTGGAGCGGCGGCGGGTAGGCGGGGGAAGGAGGCGCGCGTGCGCGGCCCCGGCAGCGCGTCCCGCATCCCGGAGCCTCCCGCCGGCAGCCGGCCCGGGCCCTCACACGCGGGGATCAGCGGCGGAGCCCTCCCAGGAGCAGCTGTTCATAGCCGAGGTCTGCGCCGGGGCTCAGGATTAGCACCTCGTGACAGCGGGGCGGAAAAGACGCGGCGCCTTCGCGGTGTTTGCCGCCTCGTACGTCTGTCACTGCATCCTTCTTCTGAAAGTTACCAGCCTACCCACAGCAGGAGGGAAAATGTTGTTTTTTTTTTTTTGCATACAAATTTGTATACATACATACATATATATTATATATGTGTTATGCCATAGTCCGTCTGTATACCATAGTCTCAAACTCTGCCAGGGGAGGCTTGAAATGGACATTAGAGGGATTTTTTTCCCGGAAAGGGTGATTAGACATTGATATGGGACGCCCAGGGAGGTGGTAGAGTCACCATCCCTGGAAGTGTTTAAGAAAAGACTTGGACGGTGGCACTCAGTGCTGTCCACGGTCTGGTTGACACGATGATGTTTGCTCGTAGTTTGTACTTGATGACCTTGGAGGTCTTTTCCAACAGAATTAATTCAGTGATTCTGTTTTATGTAGATATATATAGGTATATATATATACACACACATACACTTTGTAATTAAAGTGTGGAATTGCAAAATCAGAACGTGTCCAGCAGGCAGCTTATGCATTTCAGGACAGCACCTTCATTTGCCCATTGCTTTAATGATTCACACCACTGCTTGCTGAAGTTGGTTTGGTGATGTGTTATTATTTACCTGAGTCACGCCATTGCCTGGAGGCCCCAGATGATACTGTGACATAATATGTACTAAACCTGGGTAATATCCTCACCTCCAACAGCTTGCAGCATAAAAAAGGGAAAAGAAAAGGAGAACTAGCATAATTGGAAATACAGTTTGGGTTTCACAAACGTGAACTGTTTTATCACTACCCAAGTTGCTTCTTTATATTACTGGACTTCTGTTTGTCTACCAACTACTTTTCCATCCACCAATCTGTTGGCAAAAGTTTTGTTAAAAGCTGGCTTTGCCCCACTTGGTGTTAGAGCCATTTTAGGTTTTCCCATAGGTAAATTGTATGTAGTTGACACATAATGAGAAATGAGGCTGGTCGGCAGATCATTCAGGGCATCTGACAAAAAGACATGCTAGCATGCAAAGTAATATATAGTCAAAATTTATTGTGATAGTCCTTGTATCTCTTAAAAGATCCTTGACAATCTTTTTTTAGCAGTCCTACAAAGAGATAAGATCTGTTAATTCATCTGTACCTCCTGGGACAAGCTGCCTAAAAGATTATAGGCAGTGAGTTTGCTTATTTGCAGATAATATATTTAAATCCCTTTGAGAATGGAACTAAAACAAATCTATCCCTGCATAACATGCGGGCTGGGTTTTCGAGGAAGGTGGTTCATGGAAGAAGGCACAAACACAGAATTACATGGATAGGCTGGCTATATTATGTATGTGTAAAAAGGAAGGGCAGATTTCACGCCTGCCCATTTTGATGATGTTATTGTCATGTCAGGAATTCTGAGTCAGTCTTGGAACACTTTCCAGGACTCGGGATACATGGAAGCAACAAAGACTAATGGAGCAATTTGCCACCCTTCAGTGCAACCATTTTTCAGCTGCAGCAGTTTTCTGAAGAGGCCTCCTGTTTGAGTATAATGTTGCAATAATAATTACCTAGCCATATTAGCATAACATCTGTCGCAAACACAGAGCCTGCAGATCATTTCCCTGCTTTGCCGAGTTCCTTATTTGGCATCTTAGTGTCTCAGTTTGGGAGGGTAACCACTTCAGCAACTGCTCTAACAGAGTATTTTCATTTGTGGTTCTGTGATCTTATCTTTGCTGGTCATAAAAAGAAGTTAGTTTTTTAGTGGAGGGGATTCTCCTTTTCAACACCAGACAGCCTTGTTCACAGGGAGATAATAGGTAGGGGCTAAATCTGTCATATGTCATCCAATATTGACATTGAGCTAAATCCTATTATAAAAATAAGCCAGAAAAAAATCTTTACTTGAAAGGGGTAACAAATGGGTAGATCATACTTTTTTGCTTCAAACCTGGAATGGGTGCTTCTGAGTAAAGAGCATTTATTTGAAAACACGATGTCTTCCCTTTAGGTAACGTTTACCATTCCAAAATTATCACCTCTACACAATCAGGACTACTGAAGTAGACATCCTCAGTATTCTCCTTTTGTATTCTTTACTCTTTTGCACTTACACATAGAAGATGGCAATCAGGCTGTAAAATGGCTTGCATTTTCCAGAGCTGTATCTATCAAGTGGTATTTGTTTCTGTTGTGAGCGTGTGGAGTGGCGTAGACAGGAGCTCTCTACATCGATGCACCATTTGTGGTCCTTGTTGAACCACAGCTGGGTGGATGGTTAATCCAGGGCCTCCGGGGCACAGGTAACCTGCTGCCTCATTTGTGTTCATTTTGCCTTTTCACCACAAATGTCACCATTGTTTCCCCCATCAGGGAGAGGGGAGGGTGTGATGAGGGTGTGATGGTTACTGGTGTGGTTGTTTTGGTGGAGAGGAAGCAATTTGAAAGTATGTTACCCAGTGCCATATGTAAATCAGTGTCTCTGGCTGTTCAACTGTGATCATGTCTGGCAGTGTGTGAGAGAGGTAGCCTGCGTAGGGCTACCTACACATAAGGCAAAAAAGAGAGCTGACATTAGTGATGAGATACTGCTTTGTCATTTTACCTGCTTGTATGCACACAACAGAAAGAAACCACTCTCTGGAGCAGTCATTTATTCCACACCCACCATCACCCCTGCTCATACTACAGCAGACAGGATATCCCTTTTGGTTTTTTCTGCTTCAGTGTTGTTTGTATCTTACCCTGTAAACCTGTGAGACTCCTTATCTCTGCCTCTTAGTCACAACCAACACATGTCCATCAGAAGCATTTTCCATAACTTCTCTGAGATCAGAATGACATTATGACTGGACGTTCAGATTTAGTTAAGTTTAGTAGATACTTTTATTTCCATTTAAGAGTAGGGGAAAAAAAAAAAAAGAGGGAAGTTATAGCAAAGATTCAGGGCTGTGAGGAGCTGTACCTTGATCCACCAAAATTTTTAAGCCCACCTGTAGTCCCAAAAGTTGATGGGCTTGTGTGTAGAGTTAACATTTGGGTAAGCCAGCACACTCAGGTCTAGTCTCATGTGAGCAATATTTCTTCATTCTTTGTCAGTCAGTAGCAGGTGTTTCACTAACTGTTTTCTGGTAATAAGTATGGTAGGATTTCGGGCCTCCTGTTAAGAAGTTCCTTAGCCTTGCCAAAATCACAGCCTAAGTAAGCAGGAGCTTTTATTCGAGTCCTGTTAGTACAAGTGCTGAAATGGTAAATGGAAATAATGGATGTGTCAAATCGGATGGCAAAAGATGCAAGATTGGGAAAGAAGGAAGGAAAGGTGTTTCATTCGGAAATTTGCAGAAGGAGATTGCAGGAAAGAGCTCTCGCATAATGAAATAGGAAGTGAGACGAGCAAAAGTCAGCAGGAGATTGCACCCAAATCTGGGCCCTTCCTTCCTCTCCATCTCTCACAGTACCTTCTTCTCTAGAAGCCCTTGTGAAATGCAGTTGTTTCTAACAGTTTTCTCTTTACAGCTTTCATTGCTCTTTTTCCTGGGCAAAATTTTGTTTCAATTCTTAAAACTTAATGTCCTTTTAGCAAGGCAAAAACAAATGAACAACAAAAAAAAAAACCTGTGGGGAAAGGTTTGTTGGAGGTGTCTGTCTGATCCATATATGTGCAGATTAAATGGGATATCATTTGTGCATTTGCCTTATAGTTGTTTTTCAAGGACAAAGAGCATAAGTGCACTCTGGGCTAGTTTAAGGATGATCTCACTTTTCAACAAGATGCCTCAAAGATTGTGGCTTAATGTATTACCAAATTATGTCTGTCAGTCTCAGAGCACAGATAGATCTTCCCCAATAATTGGCTAACAAATCCAGAAGAATTCAAGGACAGCTGGAATCACAGTGCCTTTATTATGGTAGAAGTGAAAGCCTATTTTTCTCATCCTTTTTCATCCTCAAAAATCATCTTTTGTGGTTTTAGAAGGTGACTGGATAATACAGCTTATTGCAGCACTTTACTGTTGAATACAGTTATTATGACACGGAACATGAATTTCTAGAAGAGTTATAAATTTGAATATAAAGAGTAATATGTGCTAAAATGGAACACGTAGGTGAGAAATAAGAAAATAAAGAGAAGTGCACAGATAAATATTGCATCCAGTGCCTGAGTTTAAATGTAGTCAAATGATTCTGTGTGTATGATAGGAGGTCCTGTTGCTACAGAAATAATTTGCATTCTATCATTGTGTAATGCACAGAGACCGAAACAATTTTTCATACGTATAATGGAGAATAGAATAGAATATAAATAATACATTTAAAATGCAAGAAAGAAATTATTCAACCATGGTAACAAAATAAGCATTACTATACTCAACAATTCTGTTAATTTTGAACATTTTGTTATACATTTGTGATCAACTACAGCTTAAATAATCAAAATAAAAAGGGGGGTAATCTTTGATATGTTTATCTCATTACTGTGCATAACTACACTATGCTTTTGGATAGCAAATGTATTCCTGTAGAACAATACTGATGTGACTCCATTTCTAGCTTTATGAGGAACCATCCAAATTTAACAAAAAAATCCCTGAATTCTAGTGCATTTTAGTTTAAAATTTTAAAGCTATTTCCTGTAGGTTTTAATTGAAATACCAGCAAAATAGTGATTTTTCTTGCAGAAAAAATCTAAGACCTGATTTTGCTACAGTAGCACAGAAGAGAAATCTGCTATTGGCTTCACAGTGAGAAAAATGGGCTTTGTAATCTGAGATTTGGGACATTTTTAGAACATTCTTCTGAGATCAAGCTTGATTTCTATTAAAGCTAATGAAAAGACCCCTGCAGCACTTTGCAGGAATTGGATCAGGCTCTCAGTGGTACAGTCTGCTCTATATATAACTGGCTCACTGCTGTTGGTGTTTGTGGCAGACAGGCTCCCAACCCCAAGGAGCTGGGAGAGGTGATGGATCTTTACAGATGTAAGGCAGCTTGAAATAATTGCCATGGCAAGGGAGAGTTGTGTGAAACAACCCACACCTTTGTATTGCTTTTGAAGGGCCACACTCTGTAACTCTGACAGTGATAGAATTGCACGTCTCTAGATATTAATCTTTTTCTGTAATAATTGCATGAGGAATTACATTCATTGGGGTGTCCTGCCATGGAAATGCTCCTTACTGCATTTCTCTGTTGGACCTACGCTTATGTCCTTCACTGCTGGGCTGTAATACATAGATTTAGAAAAAGATGTGATGCACAAGTGTAGTTGGATGATTTTAGTTGTAGTTCAGTCTGCATTTATGTTTCTCCCAACACCATTTTGTGTAGAAGTTGGTATTTTGATTTCTATAATTTTTTTCTCTGTTGCATCCTACGTCCTTCTGTCACTCACTATGGACCATCCAAGTTGTTTGAAACCCTTTCATTGTTTACAGAAACATTATTACTCTACTTGCCTACATATAGTGTTCTATCCAGTATTTTATCCAGCTGGAAAAATTTCTTTTGGTTTTAAAAGGAGTCGAATAGAATCCTATTGGAATTCTACTGGAAGGAAATGAATTTCTTCTCATCAGAGATATCAGTGTCTTGACTTCTATGTATTTACATGCTGTTGAGACTCTGCTTTCTTATGCTAACAGCTCTATAAGGATGGATTAGAAACTGGTATTTCTTGTGTTTTCACTATTTCCACATTTGTTATAGATCCAACACCTAGAAATATGAGTGCAATTCAGTAGCTTTTCATCAATAATCCATCTGGAAAAAGACAATACAATATGACTGAGCCTTCAAAGAGTTGAAATCGGTAAGAATATTTTCCTAGTAATTAAAATATATGAATTTCTTATGTTTTATAGCTTCTGGTCACTTTAAAGTTGAACTCGGCTTGCATAGCAACAAAATAAATTCTGACCTTTATTTTTATCGGTTTGTTTTTCAGTTTGAACTCTGCTTCTTCCATGGTATCTAAGCATTTGCAAATGAGTCATATTTTCTTATATCCTCAGTACATAAACATGTGAATGAACACAGTAACGAACACGATTGAGCACAGCAATGATTTAATGCAGGGATTCTTGGCTTGCATTTATTCCTTACTTACATGACCATGAAGCTACACACTCTTATAAGAAACCAGTGGATATGATGCTAGTGAGTGGAAGAAGGGCTGAGCCTCTGAGGGGAGGAAGAGCAATGGGTTTATCAGAAGCTTGAGTGCTGTGGCAAAAATTGTGGAGGAAATAGAACATGTGGGGCAGTTGATACTCCATGGGCTAATGCTATATCCACAGTAACTCATGAAGGCTTTAAGGGAATTAATGAAGTGGAGAGGACTGGAAAGCAGTCACCTGAGTCTTGGTGATAAGAAATGGCCAGATGTCATCCTGATCCACCTGATGAAACAGATTTGTATGAAAGAAACTTGGATCAAAAGAAAACTACTTATGTCCCCCCTGCATCTGTAGGAGGTGGCTTTGTTTCTGGAGATCTTCCACTGTGGCCAAACTGGTCATGGTGGAAAGTAGAGCCCATATGCCATGAAGAGGATTGTATATATGATTTCCTTGAAAAAGTAAGCAGCATCTGCTTCAAGCTGTGATGGCCTATAAATATTGATTAACATATCCATGTAACTGATACCAACATTCCTTTACACCATAGTAAATATGTCAGTTCTGGACAGGACTTGCTCTAATGAATTCTGCTTATAATGGACATTTTTTTAGTAATTAAATTCACATTGATAGTACATGTATCATTATTCAGATACTTAGAAATTCCTGCAGTGCAGTTTTCTGGTACTGAGACATAAGTGCCCATCTACTATGCATTTAAATTTAAAGTTAGGAAGTACTACAAATGTTACAAAAAACCCTACTAATAAACTTTTCTCTTAAAATATTATGGTTAAGATACCACTCATGAAACCTCAGGTTGAACTTATTACCCTGTTTGTGACAGGATCTTGTTCTTCATTGAAGTTCAGTGGGGTTTACCCAAGGCTGCTTTTTCTGGTGTTTTCTTTCCCTGCCTATCCAAGCTTTCTGTGGGTTGAGGAACCTTTTCTGCTACTCCTGCCTTTCCATCAGTCTTCTTTGCTGCTTGCTGGTTGCTTTTTGTATCCTTTTCTGTTTCCACAGAGGGCATTTCATTTGGATCAGGTGTCTCTTCTGTAGCAATAATTTCTTCTATGTGTGGCTTAATAAAATCTGATTTAGGAGAAGTAATAAAATTTCTGAGTAATCCTAAGTAACAGTATTTACTGTGCTCAGCAACATTTCTTTCACATTGGTTATGGCCTTATCATGTTATTTTTCTCTTTCCCTACCCATATAAAGAGATTCATATCACAGATAGCATTACTACTTCTTATGGAACCACTTCTTATAAAACCAAGCCCAAGTTTTATGGTCACTAATTAAAATGATTAAAAGGTGGAAAACATTTTCAGCCACAGAAGTAATTTTTTCCCACTTAAGTCACTTAATTTACAGGATTACTCAGAAAAGTCTACCATACCAGTAAAGCAAGAGAGGAAGGAAATGCTGTAAAATATTTGCTATTGCCTTAGGAGCAAAAATGTGGTGGAGAATAAAGGTATAAAATGTTCTGTCAGAAATGATATAACATGTATACACCCTGTATACAAAGAAAAAATACTTAGGCAAAAATATGTAAAACAGGTGTTCTGATATTGTTGGAAATTAAGACTGATTTGAAACTAAAATGCTCTATATGGGAGACTTGTAATTGTGAAGAATAAATCCATGTTCAAATAGCAATTATATAGTAAGAAAAGAACAGTAAAATAATATGCAAGTAATATATGAGAATGCTGAATCACCAGAGAGCTTTTAATTTTCTACCCTTTCTCTAAATGAGACAAAAAATGGTCACTTATAATTCCAACTTTATCATTCAATAGGGATATAAAACTAAGAGAGAATAATTGATTAATCTCAAGTAGTGGCTAAACAGTCAGGGTTTTCTAAAAAACTTGGGCATTTAGGGTCCCTGAATCAGCAAGGCCTTATTTTTGGTGAGATATGAAACATCTAGCTGCTGAAATGAGTCTCACTTTGGAAAATAATACCATCTGTGTATATATACACCTGCTTACAAAGTCTTTCCTCTGCATTCAGAAATTTAGAAGTATTTATTATGACTTAAAAATCTTCCATCAGCCAGGTTACTTTAGGTGACAACTTGCAGTGGAAGTAGAAAATGTGGTTTAAAAATATTGATTTAAGTCTCTTTCACTTAGGCCTAATCTGGTAATTCATACCTTGCATCTGTTGTTGATTAAGAGCATACGTAGTGTAAACTTGATTGATTGGGACCCATGAAATATTGATTTGCACAGACAATTAACTCCATAACAATTTAACAATTTTTTAATTGGAATAGAAGACTATAACAGTGAAAGCACTCTTACCTTTCTTTCCCCCTTCCTTCTGTTTGCTTGCTGTTGTTGTTTTTTTCTTTTTAGGTACAGTTTTATTATTTTGATTGTGTCCTTGGACTGTGTCAGTCTGCCCTGACACAGGCATCACAATCACCTGAAGCAAAGCAAGAACAAAACGAGCACAAGCGAGACTTGTGGATGCACCACAAATTCAGCCTGAAATCACCATAACTGAATCCCTGGAAGCAACAGCTTCCCAAGCAATTATTGCTCTAACTTTCAGGGACAGATACATCTGCCAGAGCTAAGCAAAGTAGAATCCAGCCTGTTACCTGGCAGGTGACCCACCTGGCTGTTCTGCCAAAAGGAGGGAGGCAGGTTTTTGAAAATAAAGTAGGAGAAACAAACTGTTGCCAAAATACAATCAATATTAAAAATCATACTGAGGAATAAACAATGCAAAGAGCAAGTCATATTCCTGTTTGCACTCTGGAGGATGGAAGAGCTGTGATACTGTTATTTGTAAGCTGTATATCATGGGACAAAGATAAAGCAACCTGCATGTCATCCTTGAATTGGCTTCATATCCTACTAAGCAAAATTATAAAATAATTTTGTATTAGTCCTTTAAACTCAGGAAGCTTGCTGTATCTCAAATTACAGATCTTCTCATTATTAAATTTTGAAATTTAAAAATTAGGCCTGGTTGCTTTGTCTGATACACAGCTACTGTGACTAAATAATCTGAACAGTTTTTTGTAACAGATATTGCTTCATTAAAGGTGTGTCATGTGAAACACACAACTCACATCGTTTTTGCATAATTTCATGTTAAAAATTCCTGTGATGTGAAATCTGTTATGGAAGAAAAAGAGATTTATACTAGATAAAATTAACATGTTCCTTGAAACTAGTGGCACNGTGGCACTATTGCTGCAGGCATCTGCACTAAAGTTAGGCACATGCTAACGTGTTTCAGTAGTTCATAAAACTGATCTAAATATGGATTATTTTTATAAGATAATATTTGTTATGTATATACAAATATATATTTATATTTAACGATAATAATCGTTAGCCCTTTATAGAAACTGATTTTAAAAAATTAACTTGCTAAAATAGGCATTTTCACCATTGGTAACTGTGTTGAATCTATTTTTACCTGAACCATTAAGAATTCCCTCATGCTTCCACTTTGCCTTTAACATTAGCTGACTAGTAATGAAAACATTTATTGACATGGGACACTGCTCTCCTAAGTAGCAATTGGGCTGATAACTGCTTCTGATCCTATCCTATATATGTAGTATCACATGTATCTATGATACATATGTCCAGCAGGTTCTGTTGCTTTCCCTCAGCTGCTATCATCAGTGGCATTGTAAAATAGCAGACATGGAGGTTTTAATTTATGTAAAGTACATTCAAAGATCTGGACAAATGCTTTTTTCTCTGAAACACTTTTGCGTAACAGGAAAACCCCACTTTTTTTTTGTTTGTTTGTTTGTTTGTTTTGAGGGGTTTTTTTGTTTGGGGTTTTTTTTTCATTTTTTGTTTGTTTTTTTGGTTTGTTGTTGTTGTTTTTGTTACAGAGTCGATTCTTTTTGTAGCTTTAAAAGATCTTCATAAAATATGTTATTTCTGAATCTCCAGCATTAAGTTTGGATGAAATTAACTGGCATTTGTATCTAACGAAAGACAAATCACCCTTAAATCACAATTCGTGCCCAGGTGCATTGAAAAGCATAAGACTACTCCTGTGACAGAATTTGCAAAAATACCTTGTTGAGTTAAGATGTGACGCAGTGAAGGTCTGGACAGAGAGGTGCGAAGAGATGCCATTGTGCTTTTGTTGCAAACAGCAGAGTGAAGATTAACAGGGATCTAAAGGGAGGCTGGAGGTAATTACAGTGGTGAAAGCATTAAGACACTAAGATACTGTGCACAACTACTAGAGCTGTGACTAATAAAACAAGACACAGTGAAACAAGCTTGTGATGGAAGGAAAGAAGTGAATTCAGTTTATTTGTGAACATAGAGCAGAGTTCATACACTTCTACAGACACACACACATACATATTATTATCCTGGCCTCCTAAGCTGTATTTTCATTTATGTTACAGTACTGTTACCCTGGTTGGGCAGATTAAACAATATTTAGGGCTGTAAATGACACCCATGTTAAGGCCTCACTAAATAAACACACAAATACAAAGGGGCCTTAACACAGACAAAAACCAGCAATAATTTCTCTGTGATCTAACACATTCCATCTGTGCTACTTTACCAAAGCTGGAACAAATCCTAACTGCTGCTCAAATATGCCCCAATCATATTTGATCTTTCCATCTACCTCATTAGTTGCTTCCACTGAAACAATTCTTGTCCCTTTCCTTCCAGATGCTCCAGGAAGAGGGTCAAATGATGGGCATGTGTCTACAGACAGCATGCACTTGGCCTTGCTTAAGATTCTACAATTAGTTTCTGTAAAGTTAGCAGTAAGAAAACATTTAGGAAAGGCCCTGTTTTCCCTGGCATAAATAAGTGTATTAGGAGCAAAAGTGAAGTGAATGGAAAAATCCAAGGCTGCCTGCTAAGGCAGAAAGCCATTTACACACATGGACTATGTCAGCCTAACATCCAAAATCTCCTCTGTACTTCTGTCTTGTAGACTTAAATGCATGCTTTCATTTTATCCTACTGCTTTTTCTCTTGCTCAGACTCCCTCTCTTCCTCAGGTATGTACACACTTACAGTGACGTCGCTGGTCTCTGTACCATACTTGTTCTTCACCACAATGCTGTATTTCCCAGAGTCTTGTGTGGACACAGTAGAAATGGAAAAGCTGACATTTTTTCCAGATTCAAACTTCAGGATGCAATTGGCATCTGATACAAATGATTTTTCATTCTTCAGCCATGAGACCTCTGGGGTGGGATCTCCCCAGACAGTGCAAGAAAGATTAAGTGCCTATAGGAAAAGTACAAAGGAATTATGAATCAGTAAATATTTGCTGTGGTTTTTGATGCCTGACTCTCCAAATATTCCAACTTCCCTTTTGGCTTCCTGCTTTTAGTAAAGGGATGCATACCATCATCAGTAATTAATAATTCATGTCACTCCATCATAAAGGAAAAGAAGCAACTCAGTTAATTCAAAAATGCCATTAAAACCTTTCAATATTTTATGGACCTTCTTCTCTACTCTTTTAATCATTAGTAGAGGTTTCTCCATGCATATTTTTTAATATAAAATAAGATATCATCTGCACTTGTGTGTTAGACCTGAAATGAGATTTTAATGAACTATCAGATGGTTTTGTTCACATTAAGCTCACTATATATATATATAACCCATAAGTGAACAAAGCTTTCTTGCTTTTTTAGATAGCTAAGAACAAAGTGGCCCTGGAATATTTTGTTTAATTTGGGATCCTTTTAAACTCTGCCCTGACAGCTCTTCTAACAGACTTGTAGTGTTTCATGCACTCCCATAAAACTATTTTTAACTGAAATAATTTACTCATTCTTTAGTGTTCATGTAAGTATTTCCCTTTGATGTTAGTACTGTTCCTAAGGACTGAATTCAGTCCCATCAGAGTGTAGGAAGTATCTTCACTGTTAGAGAATCATATTTTTGGAGAGGTCACTGGCAGCTTCTTCTACCTTCAGTGGGCTGGTGAGTCTCTTGGGCATACTTTGTACAGGCCTTCTTTTTTCTTGTCTTTTCTAAGAACTTCATTTTTGGGAGATATTGATACACATAAATGATCCCCTCCTCCAGTCACAGTGCTATGACAATCTTCTCAAAAGTGTTTGCAAAAGCGAGTATCATGTAGAGAGTCAAATGTGAAAGTTCACATGGCAATTCAGTGGTACATAGGCCTGTCTCTGGAGCTTTATTTAGGAAGGAATTTATTTGTATGTAAGTATTGGATTTATACTGGTATAAATTTAAAATGCCATTTATAGGAGAATCTAACTGGACTGGAAATTGAAGAACTTCTACTGCAAAGAAAATGGTCTTCAGTTGTTCATTAGAAATGGACTAAGTGATAAATAAGGAATAGACAAGATTTCACTTGGCTGGAATCAAGTATCTCTTCCAACCTTCCCTCCAGCTCACTGCTTCTTATCTGGCAGTGTGATAGTGGAAGGTGGAACAGAAGAGAGATGCCCGGAAGGCTGGTGAAATGAGTGGACAGAAAAAACAATACCTCTTTAAAAGTGAAAGGTGTTGATATCTCTGAGAACAAAATAAAAACCCCCAAGTGCCCAACCTAAGGACCAAAATGAGAACAGAAGGGAAGGGCAGGACTTTCCTCCATCAGCAACACATAATTGTTGGTACTGAAGGAAGGGCAGGTTCCAAGTGAGAGGTGGTTAAGGCATAGTGGAAATGTTCCCTATCTGATTTCCTGCAGCCCACTGATGTGAATGTGGTTTTGACTGCCATATCAGTCCATCTTTTTGAAAAACCAGTGAGAAACAAGAGGTTTTACATTTCCCCCTCTTCTTATCCCTCTGGATACAAACATGCCCTCAGCCTTAGCCAGGCAATGCATATGGACCCCTTCAAGTGCTCAGTATTTCATTATTGCTTTCTGATTCTCAAGCAAGCAAGGGATCAGCACCAAGTGGCTCCAGCTGCCACTCCACCACAGTGCTAATGAGCTAATGTCCATGTCCACACAGCTCCATTAGTGGCATCCTTCAAAGCTGGGGTGTTTGAAGAGGTGTCATACTCCATAATTCAAAGAGATTCAAGCAGCAGTGATGCTTCTTTTCTTCTTCTAAGTCATTCCTTAAAATAGC
This sequence comes from Chaetops frenatus, assembly GCA_013400775.1. Taxonomy (NCBI): domain Eukaryota; kingdom Metazoa; phylum Chordata; class Aves; order Passeriformes; family Picathartidae; genus Chaetops; species Chaetops frenatus. The sequence continues at coordinate 146,955 of VZTR01002042.1, forward strand.
TACATTTGCCCTAACCTTGCATCACTAGTTCCTGTTTGATATGAGTGATTCTCTTGATGTTCCCAACTCTTTCTATTTATTTTCCAGCTACGAATGTGCAGAGATGTGTCTCATACCTCACTATGTAGATGGTGAGATCTTTGGTTTTCTGGAAGGTAATTCCATAGCCAAGAAGAAATGATTGTTCACTGTGACTGCACCTATCTGTTTCGGATTTCTGGTCTTTGGGCAAGACATTGTCTTTGCTCATGTATCTATTTATTATTCACTGAAAGCCTTGACTGTAATACTGTGCTCAACCTGAAATCCTTATTATGGTAAAAAAAGTGTGCCCTCTACTCCTGGACATTGAGGCATGTCCACTTGAAGCAACCAGCAGCTGCTAATCCAGGCTCTTTGTGCCCCTCACTATCTCTTGTGCCTTTTACTGCAGATTATCATGGGTAGGGTAGTACAGGTGGCAGAGAGAAATGTGTCACTGTAATTCAAGTATTGCCATTCCTCTTTCATATTAGCATACAGTCACAGTCGTGGATGGTTTGGTGAGTGGATCGAAGCAGCTCAGTCAGGGAAATCTGCTCCCTCCTTCCAGTCTATCTGTAAGGATCTACACCCCTGACAGAAGGGTAGAACAGTGAGTTGGTGGGAAGAAGGATGTTACATGTTGCTTCTATGTCTGAAAGTGCCTGTCAGAATCCTAAGCCTCTTCACTCATTTACAGGCCTTCATTAAAACTGCCACTTAGGTTAAGTTGGCCAGCTGGACACAAAACTTATGCTAGCATTCTCTGTCAGGTCAGATTCCTCCCTAATGTGAGCTGACACTTAGCCTTTTCCAATTATACCACACTGCTGAGGAGCATTTATGTCCATCCGTGGAAGCCTCTTAGGCCATCTGGAATGCTATTTGATTAACACTCGGTAAACACTGGTTCATTCGTTCTCACCCATGCCCTTCAGCTCACATGTAAAAAGCTAATAAATAGCATCCCAGTCACAATGTTAAGTTTAAATTTGAGATATGCATATGCTTGGAAGTTCAGTCTCGAGATACCAATCTGTTCATATAAGTCTGTGGTTATGGTGGCATTAGAATTCACAATCAAATCTTGCAATTGCCAGACCTCTGCTACCTCATTTGCTGTTTTACAAAATCCTCGATGATTGTGCAATTTGCATGAGTTACACAACAGAGAACTGCATTCCCCTCTCTCCAGTGTGTATGCAAACAACAGACAGATGAGCCAATGCCACCCAAACCAGCTCTGCTTTCCCTGATCACTCTCTGTCCTACTCAAAATGATCCTCTACTGAATCAAGAAATGTAAGGCCAAGGAGATTTGTCTCGAGTTCTGGGAGTATTTTAGCCACGTATTCAAACGTTACAAATGTCCTTGCTGTCAAGGACAACATGTGTCTCGGTAAGATTTTGCAACTCATTTTTTTTGCAAACTCTTTTTATAAACACTACACATTTTGCTTCAGTGAACTTATACACAAGTTCATATCAACTGTCTCCTGGCTGAAAGCTTAAAACTGGTAATCGTTTACACCCGAGTTTACACCCTGCCAAAGCATTATGGGAATCACGCCCCCGAGCGCTGATTAGCTGAGAATCTGCTAATTCATTCTGTTCCTCTGTGTCTTCTCTCTACAGTTACAATGCTCACGAGTGCTTCTTACTTTACAGCATTTCTCAAACTGCTAAATCTGTTAAAGAGTTTTATGTTATAATGTCAACATACATGATTTTCCCAGAACTACTGCAGTCTACTATAGTTGGCTATATCTCACTTTGTTAAGTGTTTCAGAATAAGACTTTGGATTCTTAACACTTCTGCTGAGCTTATATTCAAATTATTTTAACCCAGCTGACCTACTGCCAGATAAAGCCAGAAATACCAGGAGCTGACTGTAAGTTGTCACATTACAGGTTTTCAGTGACATTCACATGCCAAATTTCACTGTTCGAACACACTGTGCAGAAGAACTGGCTCGTGGCAGAGCAGCAGGAAGTGAAGAGCAGGCATTTCTTGGTCTCAGTACTATTAAACAGCAAGTTGTAGAAGCAGTGTGCTGGGAAAAAGTTGTGAGATTGAGAACTGACTTTCTGGGTCACCTGTTCTGTGCTCAAGCATTGATGTTCCTCTGGGAGTGTCTGACAGCACGAAACTATCCTAATATAATCCAGTAGAGCACCAGTCACTTATACTGACTTCCTTCTCCTTTGCCTTGATGAAATAGAGAATTTTTTCTCCTATTGGCTGGATGAGAACTGAGTTATTGTGGTTTACTGCTTTTACACCATTTAAAAGCCAGCCTCTAGAGGTGTGACTACCATGCCACATTGCAAGGAAGTTAACTGCAGAAGGCATAGAATGACTGACTCCCATGTGAAAAAAAGAATTTAACTTTCCTGATGCCCTGTTACAAGTGAAAAATCTAACTGTGAAACCTGTGCATGAATTTTTAAAGAGCTGGTTATATAAGGAATTTTAATCCCAACTCACATTGTCATCTCACTTTTATCTAATTCTTAAGAAAAGACACTGCCCTGAATACATAAACCCATCTGTGCAAGTCCGTTGAATTATGTACAGAAGGCAGGGGATGAATAAATAATGTAGCAGATTTTAAAGACTGCATCTTAAAAAAAAAAAAGGTGAATGTTTTCCCATCCTTGAAAGGCATTCAAACTGTTGGAATGGTTGTGTAAAGCTTCAGTTAGTTTACTGTACCTTGCCCTCCTGGATGGTGACAACATCGGGCAAACCTCCAAGTACCCGTGCACGATCTGGAAATAAAGAAGAGTAATTTTCTTTAGTGTCTCAAAGTCAACTCTGTGCTGGATTTTGTTTCTCTTCTAGTTCTTTCCTTTTGTCTTATTTATGTACAACTTGTCTCTGATATCTGTGCTAGCAGAGACCTATCCAGCATTTTTAGCACACCATTTGGACTTTAAAAAATGTTGAATTCACAGCAAAAGATGTGTTAATAGTTAGTGTCAATCACTTACAGAGAGGAATTAAAGTACATGTGCTGTGTCCTGCAGATTTTGACATCAATTCAGTTTTAATTCTGAGTGCATGAAAAAGGTTTATATTTTAGAGATCTGGTGCTCAAATATTTAACTGTAGTAAACTAAAAACGTTGGGTGTCCAAAGGGAAATGAATGACGCCTGGTAAAATGCTGGAGATGGGCTTTTAATCTAGATACAAAGACAGACTTCAGTTTCAGTGGCAACAGCTCTTTCCACCACTTGTGGAAATTTCCACCACTTGTGGAAATGAGTTATGTCTGTGTAAATGAGACCGATACCTGACTGATCTAGTTTTAAACTCAAGAGTCCCATAGAAATCTTAGACAAATACAAATAAGCCAATCACATGCAGGCTTTAGTGCACTTATCCTGGAATATGGATTTTGTTTGTTACATGTCTGGGTGGAGCCTGGCAGAGGAAGGAAATGACTGTACAGAATGTTCCCCTCTAGTGTGTTCTGTAAAAGATGTGCTCTGGAGCACAGAGATAACAGCCTTAGGAGACCAGGAAAGGGACTGTGTTATGTCAGTTAACATGCAAGTGCTTTACAGATAATCCAGGGTCAGAAATTAAAGGTCAGGACAATTACTGACCCCTTTGCACTGTCTCAACTGGGACTTGTAGGAGTTACTGTTCATATACAAGCCCTGCTCTACCTCTCTACACGTTTTTCTCAAATAACTTTTCAAGTGCCAGTTCTGTCCTCATTTTTGTGCAGGTCTGAAAGTCATTTGCAGTGGAACAATTCATTTTTCCATGGCTTCTTCTGTAAATAGGGACGATAATGAGTTTAATAATTCAAGTCGAAGTCTAATAATTTACTCCTTAAATAGTTAATACATACTTCTGTTTTAGTTGCTCTGTTGGAATTGACATACAGGCAAAAGGATGAGGAGATTCTAAGCTATTCAAAAACTACTGTTCCTTTCTTACCCGTTTCTGTAAGTAATGCAGAGTCATTTGACATTTTAGAACATTCAAAACTAGCCAAATTATTTTCTCCATCTTTGAAAACAAAGAGACTTTGTACAGAGAACATGCATGAGAGATCCCAGCAATAAAGTTAATTTTTAGAGAAGGCTAACTGGTATTGAGAACAGGAGCTTAGATGAGAAAAATCAACCTAACCCATAAGAGCAGTAGAATTAGCTGCAAAGTGCAGCAATGTTAAATCAACAAAGGGTCACTTCTCCTTGGTGTAAGGACAAGCAGGATGAGCACATGCATATACACATGCATACATGCCCTCTCTTTCTCAACACATAACCTTCCTGGAGAGGAAGAAAAGCTTCATAAACAGTTTATTGCCACCATGGTCAAAGAAGGCCCACTTACTTTTCTCTGCAATCGCAGCTTGCCTGGAGTTGAAAGAAACAAAGGGAAAATCCAATTTCAGTTCAGGTTTACTTAGCGTGATTGAAAAATAGATTATCTTTTTAACTGACTTTAATCCATTAAGGAAAATCTCTCTCATTGCTTGGCAATACAGCTTTTTCTTTGCTACCTGACTGTTATATAAGAGTTGCACCAAAGAAGTCACATGCTAAACTCCTACAGGCTTCTGTATGACTAGGACTTGTTTCATAAGATATAGTTATCTCCAGCACAAAACAAATAAATACTGTTATTATTTTATGGCTGCCATTACTCTATTTAGATGGCATAACACTTACTTTAGTCTCTGGAACTCAGCAAAGGCCTCATCAAATGCTTTGTAAAGAGGAAAAAAAGTATGTTTAGAGATAAATCATCACACAAGTTTAAATTTAAAATGAATAAATAATTTGAAAATGTAGATGTAATAAATTTAAAATGTAAAATTTAAAATGGATGGAGGCATGTGTATTGTACAAACTCTAAAATGCTGAATGGTTAAACAGATAAAGGCCATCTGGTATATGGCAGCTATTTTATATACATATAAATGCATAAACACTTTTTTTCTTCTAGAAGTCTGGCTTTAAGCAAGAAAGTAGTAGGCTGAAGTAATGTCACAAAATAGAGGAAGAAATGCACCATACATCACCTAAATGAGAGATTAGGGCAGCGACCTCCAAAATTTTTATATTCTATATCTCGATCTAAAATTATTTTGAGTGTGCACTCCCCATACACATATGTTTATTTATAGATTATGTAGATGTATATGAGTGAAGTTCTCGTACATTCTTGCTGCCACCCCAGCAAAGCCCACGGGGTCATCTTGCACACTGACTTCAGAGACCACGGGTTTATGGAACACAAGAGATACGATTTTCCAAGGATTTTTCACATCTGCTTGAAACACCACACTGATGGCTACAAGCAAAGCGAGCAACAAATTGTGGCTAAGCTGCCATCATGGGGGAGGTCAACCTCTCCTCCTTTGAAAGGGAAGAAGAAATGTCTTTTCCTATAAAGTGGCGATAGAGTACAGAAGGAGCAGCACGGAGATGATTAAAATGTTATCACCCTTACACAGAGCCTGCAAACAAAATGTGAAGCTTTAGGGATGGGAACAGCTGGGAATGGAAACAACAGTTTGAAAGGAGTTAATCTGTTCTCTAGGATCTGAGAGATCTCTCAGAGTAAAAGCTTGCAAGAGTCAATCCAAACTGTTCCCCTAACAGTCCTTCCTCCCGGTGAGGAGAGGACTTGGCGTATCTGAAGAGTAAGGAGTTTTATTACATGCATCAAAGAAATATGGTAGGAAAGTATCAGAACAAACTCGTCCCTCACTTCCTCCTTCAAATGTTCCTTGCAAGAGGGACACACAGAAGTCATTCAGTGCTACAACTCATATTTAAAACTGCCAATCAATGCCAGCAACACAAAAGGTTTTGTAAAATAGCTCAGAAACTGGGCTGGCATCTCACTAGGCAGACTCTGGGTATTTGGAAGAGGAAAAAGCATTTTTATTTTGTGCTCCCAAGTATTTTATTACTTGGGAGCACAAAACAAATGGCATGGGTTGGGGAGAACACATCACAGGATCACAGAGTAAGCTGAGTTGGAAGGAACCCACAAGGATCGTCAAGTGCGACTCACAGTCCCACACAGCACCATCCCCAACAATTACATCATGTGCCCGAGATTAGTGTCCAAAAATGCTTCTTACCTCTGCCAGGCTTGGTTGACACAGTCCCTACAAAAAATGCCAGACTGGTGGGTGCGCACACAGACCCCGAAGGGTGACAGGTATGTAGCAGGATCCTCCTGTAGATGTTCCTACACTACCACAGCACATTGCCCACATGGCAATGGTGTTAGCAGAGGGAATGGCCTACCTTGTCCAGAAAGATCCACTGCCTTTTTGTGCGTTGTGTTGCCATCAAAGAGCTCCATTATGTATCTGCCTTTGTCCTGTGGAGTCGGCTCATTGATCTGCAACCAGATCTGCTCCCCAGTGACACCAGTCCTCATCCGGTCTGTGAACTTAATCTGGGTATCGCTGAAAAGTACAAAACAATGGTGCCTTTTCGTTTTACTGGAGTGTAAAGAGGATTTGCTCGTGTTGAGTAACTGAGCACATCTGGAGTTACTAAATTATTTCCAAGATGCTCTGGTATGCCACTATATTCTGAAGCCTTTGAAGTCAAATCCTTGCTAGGGTTGGGAGCTAGCCGGGCAGAATCGGTGTGACAGCCTTTCCCTGTTCAAGGCCCAGCTATCCTCAGAGCTTGAAGAAAAATTATGCATCTCAGTCTACAACCTGAGCCATAGAAAAGCTGTACAAGTCTAAAAGCCAGATCTCTGAAGGGTAGCCCAGGCATCCACAAATGTTGCTGTTCTCTTTTTAGTGTAGGTTTATTTCTGCTTGGGGAAAACAAAACTATACAGGGCTGTATCTACAAAAAAACCCCACTTTTGCCACAAATGTTGTTTGCCCAGCTGGAATAATTTCTGATGCTTTGCTATGTTTGGAATTTAAACATACTTTGACATAATTAAAAGAAAAGAAAACAAAACCAAAACCCAAANGGCAAATAAGATACTAATTTCCTTGTTATCTTTAAACTGATAACTTTGAATGCACTGGAGGGAAGAAATAATTTTTCTTCTATATCAATTTGACATGCTTCAAGATGAAACAAGTTTCTAAAAATGAAATGGAGAAAAGAGAGAAAGGGAGGGCGGGGGGAAACCTGCAATACTTCATATTCCCTTGCACTTATTTGAAATACTTAGGACTTTTGATAATACCAGGTCAAAATGGGTGCCAAGAAACAAGAAGGCCTCAAACTGCTTTCATTTCTCTGACAGGGTGCTGGTTAACATCAGTGTCAATAATTACAGCAAGCCTGGTACTGCACATCCTGGGTATTCTGTGCCTCATTTACATGAGCTTTATTGAGAGATCAGTAATTCAGATTCCATCATACAGACTAACTACTACCATGTCCACAGGAAGTGAAACAGCAAGAATAGTAATAATAGATTTGAAGGGATCTAAGTTGTTTATTCTCTGGGTTTTCTAGTACAAGCTGTTTGTGCTGGCTGAGAAGTCAAAGCTGTCTCATGGATTTGGATGTGCAACTCACATTAATTTTATGGGGAGCTGGGCATTCAAATTCTTTTTTAAAATCTCAGTTTTTCTGTCTGTCTTGGTTAGCTTTATAGTGCTTGCAGCAGGAGTTGTCTGGATGTTACTGCCCTGGGCACATGCTGGAATTTTCTTTGCCTCCTAAAAATGAAGCCATGCATTAAGAGGATATGCCCACTTGTCCCAGTTCCACTGAACTGTGGCTTCTAGACAAGCAGACCTCCAGGGCAGGTATCTGAACCTGTGGTGCTGGCCTCTTTTGAAGCTTCATGGTATCTTGGGTTATATTTGCATCACTCCTTAAAACTGAGTCAGGCAAAGATGCAGCTCCCACTGGGGAGGTGGGAAGTGCTCTGAAGCAGCACAATCCTGCTGGCATCTTGTGGCATGGGACTGTCTTTCATGAGAGAAACAGCAGGAGGGCCTGGATCCACTGCATCTGACTCTCGTACTGGTTTCCTGTGAATTTAATTGACTGAAACAAACGCATATGAGATAAGGACTCATGAGAGAGGAGAGGAAAGCTGGGCCTCATCTCTCTTGCATATCCAGGTTCTTTCTGAACCTATGAAACCACAATTGCACTGGGTTTTGCAAAGCTCTTGTGTACTTACTTGTGCACCCAGCCTACTCTCAAATCTTCCACGTAATAAGTAACATAGGAGTACAGTCTGATACCCTCAGCTGTGCTCTGGATTTTCAGGTCTGTTGCAGATAAAGCTGAAAGAAGAGCACATGGTTTTATGCAGCCATACAGCCATTCATTGAGTGCCACAATGAGTCATTCATTTGAAAAAAGAATTAAGTACTTACCAATCCTTCTGCATACTTCATTCATCAGATCTGCAAAAGCTGTAGAAATAAAATCCAGACACTAAGACTCTGTGTCTGCAGTTCAAGCACAGTTAATAGTAGGACAAGCACTGGCTCTGAAATATTCTCCCCAGAAGGTTTGAAAAACCAGTCTCTGAAAAAGCTACCTTTTCAAGCATATTAGAAACCTGAGTAATGCAGAAATGCAGTGTGTTATTTTACAGTTTCCCGACTCTGTTTAAGTGCAGTCTTGATGAGTACTGCTGCAGCTGAACAAAACTATGGTTTTTTTGTTTTGTTTTTTTTTGTAAATGACACTATTCAGCTGGAATGCTAACCCATTTATATACATTCTAATGGATAGGAGTGAAATGTTAAGAATATAGTAATCACAATAAATGGAAAGGCTTCTAAGTAATTGGCAAAATGTAACAAAAATCTTTTAAAATTATCTAGATCTGTAATTTTTTTCTGTACTTGTAGGCTTATTGATGGCCCCCTGAGGAAATCTGTTATCATTTTGCTTAGCGTTAGTCACTGTGTGTTCCCAAAATTATACAGAATCCAGATGCAATAAGCTACATTCAAGTGGTATTTGAACTGAAAATTCTGTTTTTCTAATCAGATGATCTTGCATGCATGAGGAACAAAGCTACAGGAATGCAATATTTGCAGATGCCTGTATTGCCCTGAACCCACTTCAGTCGGGCTCTCTGCTGGTGTGGCTGACCACAGCCAGACTGACCTGTGTCCTTGAGCTTCAGCTCACTGGAGTCCTTTCCTCTGTCGTCCTTCAGTATGACTTCGTATGTGCCAGCATCTTTCTTAGAAAACTGCAATATTGTAGCAATAAAACCATTTTTCAAAACAGGTACTGTAGAAAAATATAGATTTTACTTGTGAACTCAGCTGTTATCCCATCCCTATTCCCAGGGAGATACCCAATGCCTGGGGCTGCCTCAGTGCCCCCCTCGGGTGGGGGGATGGGCTGGGGTGGTGGGATGGGCTTTGGCAGGAGGTCCTGGTAATCAGGACCTTGTCCTACCCCAAATCAGCTGCAAGGCTGGGTAGGAACCAGAACCCTCTGGTGACTCTGAAAGCCTGAGTGACAAGCACTTTCCAAATGCTATTCAGCATGGAAATGTGGTCTCAATCTGTTGCTAAATTGACATGCAAAGGAAGTGACAAGCTTATTATCTCTTCTGTCATCATTTCCTGAAAATCTGAACAAGCAGTTACAGACAGACATTTGCTCTAGCAAAAACACAGACGCCTTGTGAGCTTTTCCATTTTTAAAACACACTTCCTTTTTTCAATTGTTCTGGTGGAGTACCAGATTAGATCATATAATTCATCTGAACAGTAATTTCAGCTGAGGGCTAATGAAGACAGTCACTCACCTCTGATATCAGCAGAGTACACACACCATCCTTAAAGTCATGTTCTTCATCTACCATTATCTCTCTGTCATCTTTGTACCATACAATGTGTGTTTCCTTCTTAATATTGGCCACCTAAGATGGAGGAAAACCGCATCACAATTATGCTCTTCATCTGAGCAGGGCAGCTCAGTGCTGTAGCTTGGGTTAGCTTGTTCCATGGGTTAGCATGTTCAGGTCTCTTGCAGAAGAACAGAGAGCTTTACAATCTGATTGCAGTGAGTTGCTGCAGACCTCCATTTTAAAATTAGGGAGGCGAGAGGGAAGACTACAGGGATGCAAACAGAGAGAAAAGGAGACCAGGGAATGAGTTGATCCTGCCCAGGGAATTTCTACATGCATAAACAGGCCAAAGATGAGTAAATCCCTGGATTTACAAGGACTTGTCATTCCTTTTCAGGTGCCTTTCCTTGAGTGGGTGGCTGAGAGACCTGAAGAGAGAAATTCAAGCTATTTTCCAACATATTTTGTTGCATGTAATGAGCTGTCACCTCAGCAGGATTAACCTTCAGAGGCTCTGCCACTGTCCAACATGCAGCTGGGAGTACAAAAACAAAGGGCATGTCTTTAGTCCCTTCCCATCCTCACCATCCAGGTAGTGGTGTAGGCCAGTGTGGTGTCCACTGAATGTTGTACTCAGGGTTTTCCTTGCCCCTTACCTTACATTTCAACATCACATTACACTCATCGGTAACTTCCCATCCCAGTTTATCCACGAAATGAGGACCTGTTTGAAATTACAGGTGTATTTTTAAAGGTCACATCAATGGTATTCATGATGCAAAATGACAGACAGATGTGTTTTACTTGACAAGAATACTGTTATCTTTTAATGTGTTTTTATTTTTCCTCTTTCTGCTTCAGAAGTAACCATGTAACACAACAAACCCCATGTATTTCAAATTAACCTATATAAATACAAACAAACTCTTAATGGACTGACACATGTGTGATTCTTGTAAGTATTCATATTACCTTGTTTCCTGTGCCACTCTTTTCTCTGGAAATCTGCTTCATCCCGTAGCTTCTTGAATACTAGGAATTAAAACCAGTAAGAAATACAAGGTTAAACTTCATGTGCTATTTCTACAATGCTGAATGTCATTGTAAGAGTTTGGTCTAACTCTGTCCCTTGGCTGCCAGTCAGAATTTGGCCACAGGATAAGGTTTTCACTGAACATTCCAGAGTGTCAGAAGCTGATTATGGCTAACTCAACTTAGCTAGCTGCTTGCAGCCATCAGGAGTCTAATGTGTCCTGTCTGATGATGTGCAATCCCCAATCATACAGTTCCTGGTAGGAAGGCAAATGAGAGGCAGCAGAGTCAGCAGCTGCTTGAGCTCTAACAGGTGCAGCTACTTGTTCCCAGCTGAATGGGCTTTTTATATGGGAAATTTTCATTCCGCCCATAGGAAAGCAAACCACAACATGCTGTGGTATTTTACATTTCTGTAACAATTCCCCTTCCTCCCATCACTTTAAAAGTTTCATTTCACGCACATGCACTGTCCTGTAGGAGGCAGGCAAACCTGTGACATAAAAAAACTGGAACATCTACAGTGAAAAAGGGCGATGACAACTGAGGTAGCCTCGGTAAAATTTTTCCAGCCCACTGCATAATACAGATTAGCCTACCATCACCAATGAGGACGAGACTAGATTGATTGGTTGCTTTTCCATCCTGCAGCTGGAACGTGTAAGTGCCTTCATCCTTTTCCTCCAGTTTATCCATAATCATTTCAATAAGGCCAGTCTTCTGGTCCACCTTCATTTTATATTTCTTCAGGAGTGGAAAGTAAAGCAACAATTAATACATATCAGAGACAGAAAATATTTGTGAAGTGTTATGATGGTCTCTTTAGGAGAAATTTTGCTTTCTTTATTTAGATCCCCATTTATTCTTGTTCCCATTTGTTTGGATCCCTATCCTATTCTAGATTCATTATCTCTAGCTCCAGCTCCAAATGTTCAACCAAATAAATATATCTGTTTATTTACTGAGCACATGACATGCCTGTTGCACAGTAGTACTCTGTTCCTCTTCATTAGAAGCATTTAGATTTACATCTCTTCAGAATAATGCTTTCTTTGAGGGTAATTATATTTTTAAGGCTGTGTCTAGAATGTGCCATCTCTGCCTTCTATCTGATATCAGTGTTGCAACAAAATCATGCCATGTCCTGTCTTTGGGAGTAACAAGTTCTGCAGCTGGAAACAACCACTTGGGAATTTTTCAGTGATGTAATAAATTTCCTCAAACCACAAACAGAGGTGAGAACAACGGTATTCTAGGGCTATTCATGAAGGAATCTGGGCTATTGGTGTGGTTCCTTGAAGACCACAGTTAATAGAACACGTGGTATTCACAAAAGTGGCAGGAAGGCATTTAACTTTCCTTTACAAAATTCATCCAATAGAATTCATCTGGAGCTCAGAAATATGGACAAAATCTTTCTACTTATGCTTTCCATGACATGCTATTTCTCATGCAAATGCATCAGAGTGGAACACTAGTTGGAAGTATATTGAAGATAATCCTCATTGATACTCATGAAAATGCAAGCACATGTAAGCAAAGCCTTACCTCTCCGTTGAAAATCTCCTTATCATTAAATACGAAGTTGGCCTTTGCATTGCCAGACAGTTTTTCAGCTTGCAGCCAGAACCTCACTTCTCCTTTTTCCAAGATTTCCACTGCCAACTCAGAGATAAGTGGGACAGCTACAAAGAAGAAAGAAAACAATAATGCATATATTTTGCCTGTGCCCCAACAACTATTGTCTGCTACAACCAGAAAGCCACTTAATCCTTCTATATCCAAATACTGTATGCAAGGTAACTAGCTCATAACAGCTCTTCATATAAATAGAGTGCTTCTCCACCACTTATACATGGAATGACAGGAGAGATTTAGTCTTTTGATCCTCCAATCACAAGGTCTGGTCAAACTAAAAGTGCTCAAGATTTGAGTTATGCTCCATTCTAAAACAAGGCTTTTTAAAATGCAAACTGCAAGCATCTGTGCAGCATTATGTGAGTCTGTATGGTGCAGGCCCATGTTTAATGAGTAGCCTAATAATATTACTGTAAGAGAGTGAACTGACTCAGAGGGGAAAAAAACCAAAACAAAATACAAAAAATCTCCAAGCACAAAGCCAGAACAGAAAGTCAGCTGCTGAGCTGTAGGTTGGGACATTTTTGTAAATACTCTGATCTTCTGCTAAGTGGAACCTCCATCTCCAGAATTCACCAAGTGTCCCAACACATCCTCAGTCTCCCCAGTACATTTCATTTTCCTATGAACAACTGAACCCCCGAGATATAAAGCAATTCAATGTGTAAACGGGGGGGAAAGAAGTAAAAATTGTGTACTATGCCATAGGTAACTATATTTTAGTTAGTTAGTTCCTGTCAGTAACAATCCTCAGCTTCCTTTCACTTTAACTTTTCTTTAAGACACCATCATCAGCAACATTAAGGATGAGTAGTTAGACTCTGATACTAGGGTATGTTGCTCATCCTTTGACTTCAGTCGTGTTATCTGTCTTAGAGGATGTGCAGATTCTCAGTAAAAATCATACTCTTAGGATTACGTGTGCAGCTGTGAGCTCTGCCCCAGGCTCTCCCTTCTCAGTGGTATAAGGTCTGCCTTGCTAGGGTGTAGCATGGAACAGCTGAGGACAGAGCACAAACACATTGCAAAACACATGATGATATGGTCTGGTGATAGTGTAAAGACACCTCCCAGGGCAGGCTGGTTTCTTCAGCTCTGTGTATGCAGAGGCTCAGCTGCAGCAGGAGAGGACTGGGACCGAAGCAGTGTCTGATTTCTCTCATCCTGCTCTTTGCACCGTTCTAAATGACTCGGGTGCCTTCTGGAGCACAGCTGCCATCCCACACCACTGCCAAACAGACTTAGGGGGAGAGGACCTCTCAGCTCTTCCTTTGCCATGCTCACCTCTCTCCCTCCCACACCCCATGCCCCACACATGTGTTTTTGGTGCCTGAGTGACACAGGGTCTGTCTGATAAGAAACAAAGCTCCTGGGAGGTGAGGCAGCAATCACAGCAAAACAAAGAGAATTATGGAAAAGACACATGCTTAACCAGAGAGGGGAAAGTCTGGAGCCTGGAGGGGCAGAATTGCCACGAGGGAGTGAGGCAAAGACAAACCACATGGAAGTGTGTCCCTGCTGTGCAAATGGTCCATGTGAATCTTCCTCACCCGGCACATCACTTTGTGTATAAGAAACAGAAGGAATCTCAGGGCTTGCATAATTTCTTAAAACAAAGAAACTGAAATGCTACAGGAAGCAAGTGGGAGTGTGAATAGACATCAGGCTGCACTGCTTTTGTCTCACTGTCAGCTCTACAGCAATTTTAAATCCCCACTTGGCTTGCCTGTTATTAACTAAGAATATCTTAGTCTAACATGGAAGAGAGAAAAGTATCTCAGCAGCTGTTAAATAAAGGGCTGAAAGGATGCAAAAGAATTCCTTTTTGGAGAAAAGTTTCATCACTTCTCAGCCTAAAGGAACTGGACAAATCTGCCTTACAGTCTGCCATGAGCAAAAGTCATATTTTTAAATATTTCCATAAGCATCGACAGCTATTTTAGGCATTTTCCAGTGGTTTTACATCCTATTTGTATAGCATCACAAATTACTGGCAGCACTTGACAGGCAGTCCTCGGGCAGTTGCTAAATTGAGGAGTTGGAAGAGTTTCTTTTTACCTCATAGGAACACACTGTCGTACCCATTCGTAGTTGTGTTCTGTAAGGTTGTTATTCAAGCAACCCACTTTCTCATGGAGTTCCTGGCTGCATGTGTTTCTAAGCAGAAGTTCCATGAATTGCTGCTCATAAGTACAAACAGCTGAATCTCAACCCCTAGTGGTAATATTTATTTTTCTTGAAGTGCACACAGGGCCCAGAGTGGCCAAAGCATATAAGACAGTTTCCTCCTTAAGGATACTTTCTGCAGTGATCTCCCTTTTCTGCCAGTGCCTTCTGGAAGCTCATGCACAACTATGTGTGTGCTGTTACCTAATACAGTGCAAAAAAGATGATACAATCTGTGTCCTGAAGAGATTATTTTGTGACGTTGGTAGTGAACACAAAGTGTGGAAGAGTCCTCAGAAGGGAAGGGTCAGGGCAAGTAAGGCCGTGAGACTGCAGCAAGGTTTTGTGATGAAAATAAAGTTAGGAGAAGATAACTGGGAGGAGCAGGGGTAAACAAGGGTTTGTTTGGGCTGTCATTAAGCTATCAAAAGGTGATACGGTACGTTGAGAAGAGTAGAGCTGGTGAGAAAAAGATGAAGAAAGAAATGAGAAAGAGATGATGTAGGCAAAAAGACAGGCCATTTCTGTAGCCAAGTACTGGCTGGGCTGAGAGGTGCGATGTGGGATGAGTTGGAAGAGGTGCCAGCAGTGCATGCACTAAGCTGAAGATTTTAAAATGCAGGCAAGAGTGTTAGTGCCTGGATCGGAAGAGAATGTAGTGGGAGAAGATGAGACCAGGTTTAGGTCTTATCTTGTTGTGTGCATTAAGATTCATTATGTAATCCAATATTATTTTCCCCTCATTTATCCAAGTAATATTCCAATGAAAATAACCAAATCATGCTACTACCAGGGTATCAAAAATGTCTGTGGAATTGACAAAAAACACCATTCCAAGAGTAGAAAGCACGTTCATATTTTGTCAAATGTTCCAGGAAAGAGGGAGAGAATGAATTTCAGCAGGAAAATTCTGTATGTAGAGATCATTACAGCTGAATTTTCTACACTTGCCAACTTTGTTAACCTTAAATTTAACTTATGTTAACTTCTGTTGGAGTAAAATTAGAGAATCTTTCAAATTCTGGTTTTCAAATCAGGTCAGGCACGTTGAGTAAGTATTAAAGCCTGTTCTGCAGAAGAAGCAAATCCAATATGATACTTATTTTCCAGCTGTTATACAGACTTATTATATAGACTGGTAGCCTGCAATAGGTTGGGAAGAACATCAGTAATATAAAAATGTGCTGAAAGAGAGAGAGAAAAATAAAAGAATCTTAAATTTTTTAATCCAAACCCACTTTCACTTGAAATTACTATAGTGACCTCCTTACCTGATGGTGGCAGGAGCTTTGTGATCATAGAATCATGGAATGGTTTGGGCTGGAAGGGACCTTCAAAGGTCATCTAGTCCAATCCCCCTGCTATGAGCAGGGACATCTTCAACTAGATCAGGCTTGTGATACCCCACTGCATGCAAAGCTCTCCCCTACAGACATGATTGATTCACTTACTTGGGAATTGGCGTTCATGGCTCAGAGCAAGCAGGCGTTTCATTTCTGCAAAAGACAGAAAAGAAGTAATGCGAGGTGTGTGCCTGCCTTTTGGATCTGAGAGACACAGCAGCAGGGAAAAACAGAGGTGAAAGCAAACTAGGCATGCTTAGTAGGCATTGTGTCTACCTTCCTCATCAATTGTGTAGCTTGATGAAACTCCATCAGTATCTGTAACAATGCAAGAGTAAATTCCCAAATCATCTTCTCCAAGATCCTTAAAGGAAAGTTTTGACCTATAAGGGAAAAAACCACATTGTGATGAAAAGGTGAAATCCATCTGAACCAAACTCCTCCTTTCTGTCTATAATACCAGCTATAAATAGCCTTGTGTTAGCTTTTGCTCTGACTGAACAGACAAATGTTTGGCTCTGTCAGCTATAAATCAGAGTAAGTCCTACCATGTGTGGTACAAATGGTGATGCCACCAAAAAAAAAAAAAAAAAAAAAAAGCATGTTGTCAAGTTTTTGATGACCCTGGAAAGATACTGTAAGTACAGGCCGACTCAGTTTCCATATGGCAGCACCATGACTGTGGTGGGCCACTGTTTCTTTCAATATGGCTTCTGTCACTAGGGGAGCACATAGGCCCTTCAAGGGCTGAACCTGTGCATTCAACTCGTTTTCCTCTGGGAAAAGCCTGAAGAAACAGAGTAGGCTTGGAGACGTTATATAAGTTACTAAATCAGGCCATGGCTATGCCGTCCCAAAAGCCTTGCTTATTGCAGCAGTTCCAAAGATTACAGCTGCATTACGGGGCAAAAGCGTTTTGCAAGAAGCCAGATAATTTTATTATTTGGAGACTTAAAATAATAAGAATAAGAATAGGAATTATAATCATCATTGTCATCATCTGCCTTGGCTGACAGGTTATAAGGTGACAGGGCAAAGATTTGCTCTCCCTGTGCCTAAACATCACTAAATTGCCTGCAGAGGAGGTCTGACTCATTCTGTGCAAGCTACAATTTCCAAAAGGTCTGTGTATGGATTTTTTGGAGACCAGCATTCTCAGGAAGTAGCCTTTGAGTAACAGAGGTGGGTTTAACTCTTCCTGAGGTCATACATCAAAAGGATGGATTTCTATGATGGCCTAGATCTCTCAATAACAAGACTGTTGCTACACCCAAGGATCTTACTTTCCGCCTTTGGTATCGATGTTCAGTCGAGAGTCATCCTCAATCGGTTCATAATTCTTGGACCAAATGAACTTAGAGTCTGGAGACATCTGATCGCATTCAAAGTTCAAGGAAATCACTCCATTGTCATCTACATCAACAACCACTTCCTTGGTTCCTTAAAGAGCAGAACAAGGCAATTTCAGTTTCTCACAGAAGTCAGAAAACAAATTTCTATAGGTGTCATTCAGAGAGTGGATTAAGCAGATCCTTGCAATTTTCTCAGCTGGAACATAAATTGCTGCACTCATTGATATCCTGGTCTTTGATTCACAAGAATAGTCCTTTTTCTAATCCACAGGTTAAAAAGCATCAGGAATCAACTGATTTATTTGAGTGAATCTGAGCATCCAAGCATACAGGAGAGTTGCAATATCTGATATGAAAAAGCCTGAAGGGGGGAAAAAAAGCAAGACTCTAAACCCACTAAATGTTTGAGCTATTAAATAGCAAAATTTCCATGGTAGGGAGTAGTTAGAGCTTTCATTATACAGCACGCATTTCCTATTCTCTAATAAAATAAGTGTTATGCAGAAGATAATATGTAAATGTGAGGATTTGAAGAGGTGAAGAAGAGGAAGCAGTCGAGTTGCCCCAGCAGCACACAGTTGTGACTGAGGCACGTTTTCTGGTGACACTGGCTTCACTCAGGGAGGTTGGTTTAATTGCTGTGCTTGGCAGCCAGCCCTGCTGCCGTCTGCACCATTAATCCTGGGCCCACAAAGGGAGTGAATATTTGCAATTAGCTGCTTAAGTCACCCACCCAGTCTTGCCAGTACCTTCAGCTGTTGAGCTGGATAGGGTGACCCAGTTTGTCCTTTAAAAGGCCTTGGGGGTTAATCCTGGGTCAGCAACCTGAAGGTGCCTCTATTCTGCTCCCTCACACCCCAGTGGAGCTGAGGGAATTTCATCTGTGATTTAGGCAACCAAGTGAGCTTGTCATCTGTGGCATTAATGTTCCATTTCAACAACCTGTCTGAGAATGTCAGGGAGAGCATGTGCACTGAGAGGTGCTGGAGAACATCCAGCCTTCTTTTCTGAACAGCTCTGAGCTGGATCTCACATCTGAATAGGGCACTCATGTCCTATTACTTGGGCTAAGACAATTCTGGGCTGCCCAGAATACTAATGACACACTTTCTCCACAAAGTATTGTACTTTAGAGACAAGAGCCTTATTCCTGACACTGAGATTAAATGCTTTATTTTCAGCATAATTCTTAGTGACCCTCAAGCATAGAAGGAGATTTCTGTGTTTCATCATCCTAATATTGTACATGTCTTTTCCAGCACTGTGAGCAGCTCCTGTCTTGACAATCTGTGTACACACAGCTTTCTCATCTGTACACTTTGCCGTAAGTGTTTAATGAAAGATGAGATTAATATTCTCATTTTGGTTCTGTTATGTACCAGCCCTTGCAGTAGTGAAGCACGTTAAATACCAGTATGTGATAAATGAAGTCTGAGGCCTACAAATATTTTACTAGGCAGCAGTATATTTGCAATCTTTTTGTTATAATTTTATTTATCACATGCAAAATTCATCACTTGAAATTTCATTAGTGTTTAGTTTCCTGTAGGTCATTAGCCCATGAATCTTTTGATGGCACTTTATGTGACATGGAAAGAATAACAGCCCAAAGGTTAACTTGAACAATAGAATCTCTTACATATGCTTTAAAGCATTCTCATTATGATAACAAAGCATTTATTTCCAGAAGTGATGATGGAATTTAATATTTATATGAGTAAAAAAAAATTGTCTAAATTGCTGACCACATCTGAAGACATCACTCATCCTATCCTGCAAAGTGGAGCCAAAGAAGCTGCCATAGTACAGTCTTAATTTCCCTCCTCTAGATAGTTGGTGGTTTCAACATATCATCCAGAGATTCTCTTAGGGTCACAGTAAGAAATTAAATACTCAGATGTCATATCACATCTTCATTTATCTGAGCATTTTATTGCATTGAAAGAGAAGTAATAACAGGCCATAAAGCAGACAGCTTCCACACGCCAGAGGTAATGACATAATTTTGAATACAGCCAATCAGAAAAGTTGAATGGGACAGAGTTTCATCAATTTCTGAGGTTCAGGCCCCTCTCAAGTGGCTGATGCAAGCTTATGATCTAATTTTGCTTTGTATCAAGATAAACAAGGACTAAGGGCAGCAGTGTGGAAGTGTTGCAGTCTGCTCTTAGATTTCTCGTTTCCTGTGAGATCCACATATGCCAAAGTGCTTTTGTCTAAAGCCAAAGTTACAGCTCAAAAGTAGCCTGGATTGGTATTTGTTTACGTGGTTGGGGTGTTTTTTCATTTAATTTTAGAAGATAACTGTGCATGATGAAACATGAATTTCAAAGAAAAGACGGTGGATGCAAAGAATTGAATCATTATATTTACACATTTCTTTGGATAAAGACAATGGCACCCTTTGTATTGAAAGCAGGTATTTTTATTCAGGAAATTATTTGCTTACATCCTTTGATTACAAATCTCAATTGTCTTGAGATTTTACACATTCACCAAAAGTAGCATCCTAGCAGGAACTCTCTAGAGAGACCTGACAATATTTTGTCTGCATCCAAGATGGTAATAGAGGCCTGATTCATTGGGCAGCACGAAAATATTTGAAGGTCAGTTTTTTAGAAACAGTATGATTGTTCTTGACATTTTTGTGGTTCAAGTGAGGAAGGTGAAAGCCTGCTCAAGAGGCTGTTTTATGAAATAATTGTTTATAATGAGATTTTGTCTTTTCTTAATACCTCTAAGAAGCTTAGTTTGGTGAATTCTGTATCAGCAGATCTGAGCTCAAAATATGGGTCAAGTAGATTTGTACACATAAGTAATTTTCAGTTTCCCTGAGTGTTCACTGGGCTAAATCTTCACTTTCTGGTGATCCCTCAGATGCCATACCTATGAACCCTCATTCTCTAATGGTGAGGTCTGTAAACCAAATGTTCTGCTCAAGTTCATCTCATTTGAGCATACAAACTTTTTTAGTCATGTTGGTCATCTTCATGAGAGTTTGTATTTTTTTTTCAATTGTAGTAACATGGCCAATCCTTCATTTAGGACACTTGAAGAGTGTTATCATCACAACATTTTATCAGAGCTATGACACACAGATGTTAACCCTCAATGAAAACAGATCAGTAAAGCCAAAAGTTTAGTATTATAAGTGGCTTAATTACCTTTTTAAAAGTGGTTGCTGTATACAAGCTATTTTCAATAATAAATTTTTAAGTTTGGCTTTACTCCACTTGCAGGTGATAGAAATAACCCTGGTGCTTCAGCAGCTTATAGATCTGAAATTAGAATTTCTGTATTTTTCAAAGATCCTGTTTCAAAGCCTTCTTACTCACACAATTGCTTACCTTCTTCTTGTCCTTGTATCCCAATCTTACATGCCCTCAACTCACCATCTACTCCTTCCAGTCCCTTTTTCCCATCCTGGCCTCAATAGCAGCCACCCCAGTCTCTGTACTCTAAGTTTTCCAGTTCTTTTACACCTCCAGCTTCAGAACTCCTTTCTCAGGCTTTCTTGATGTACAGCCTTGACTTACTTGAGGTTTAACTCAAAATTTCTTATAATTTTTGCTGCCCTGGTCATAAGGATCAGGCATCTATGAAAGCTGAGCAGGAGGGTGTAAAAATGACCCTGTGGGTCAGAAACATGGAAAGTATCCCAGGCAAATGAACTCTGCAGGTGTAGGAAGGAAACTTGTCAGAGAACAAGAGGGTATATGATGGATCCAGGCTGAGTTGTACCCTGGCACCTTCTTACATCATACTAACCTTACACTAGATTTGGTGAAAACACCTGGTATTTCATTTTTGCACCTTGTAGGGCCCTGCACTTCTAAAATAGTCTACAGATGAGTAAGCCACAAGTCCATGCTTGTGTTTACTGTTAGGGACTTGGTGAAAAAAAGGTGTTATCTCTGACCAGTCACCTCTGTTACTTCTACAGCTAAGTAAAGCCCAAGAGGTTCCTGAAGTTTCAGGTACGGAGATGCTTCCTCTGCCCTAGTTCCTGTGTTTCTTGCTGGTCTTACAGACACACTGGAGCCAGCCTTCAAGGATGACTCAACAAAGAATTGCACTACTGAAAGTGGTCTTCAAAGTGACTTCATTGTGCTTTTAAAGCCTTTATTTTAAAGACCAAGGGGAAAAAAAGTAGTTTATTTTACTGTTTACTGAGGTACATTAGGTAAGAAAAGGAGAAGGAGAAAGCATAAACAACAGGTTTAATACAGGAAGGATGAAATTTACATCTGCAATATTGTTGGGTTTAACTGATTTTACTGGGTGCTCTGCTTATGCACCTACCTGTAGAGACATGCCAATCTTACAACTTTATTGTATCTTTATATTCCTGAACCTGTAGTGACGATAAGAAAATCTGTCCTGACCTTAAAATGTACCAGACAAGGAACTTAAGATATGGTCATCAACTCATATCTTGCTTCATATAAAAGCTTGGCTTGAGAAGGATCAGATTCTTGGCACGTAGCCTGCAGGTAAACACATTGCACAAACAGGTAACTGTGTAAAAACGATGGCAAACAGGAAGTATTTCTAACAAACCTGGTCGTGTTTCAGCTATGACAGCATCTGTGACATCTGATGGTTTCCCAACGCCAGCCTGGTTTGTTGCCCGCACACGAAACACGTAGCTCACGCCCTGTGTCAGGCCACCAATCTGGAGGAACCAAATACACATAGTGGTGTGTTGCAAAACACTGATTTTAATTTCACACTTATTAAGATCAGTCTGGGTATATGACAACTCTATTTCCTTCCTTGTTTTGTTTCTTTTCCAGATCTCTTTTTAAAAATTCAATTCCAGAGTGACATGACTAATCTTTGTGACTTGCTGCTTCCTTGTGTGCATGGTTAATGTTCAGGCAGAGTCATTGCTGTTATTGATTTCTTTGCAAAAGGAGCATTGTTTTGGGAACAGGATGTTTTTAACTTGTGTATGTTGACCTCTGAAACATCACAGTCTTTTACTGCAGAAAAATGCTGGCTTTTAAAAATTAAATTATCAGGATAATAAGTGCCAGCCACACCTATTTAGAAACAAGAGGGAATTTAATAGTACAGATTTAATTGCAGTGACTTGAGGAATTATACTGACATTACATCACCTGGGGATGCTCCTTTAAAACATATATGAAAGGATCACGTTTTAAAGTGAGCCTTTCAAATATTCTGAAAAACATAAAAACAGCAAACCTACTTCAGACTTATCTCTAGAACTGTGATACTCCTGATCACTCATTTAGAAGTCATTCCACAAAATTATGTATCATATGGCCTACTGATTACTCCTTTAAGTGGAGTCATGATCAGCACAGCATGATGCTATCAAAGACTGACTTCCCCAAGGTTATGGTGCTATGCCAGTATTTGAATCTTTAGCTATTTACCTTCAAGAATTTCTTTTGAAGGGGCTTCTCATTGACACTTCTCCAGTGTTCCTCCTTTGCTTCAGTTTCCTTCATATCGACATAATAACCAACTATGGGACTACGACCAGAATAAACTGGTTCCTTCCACAGCAAAACCAGAGAGTCCTTCCTAACTTCTGTGCATTTGACATCATGGGGTGGCCCTGAAAGGTAAAAGTTGGAGTTGTGGCATCAAAATAAATCCCCAAGGGGCCAATGCTTAAGACTCCAGAACCAAAACCAGACAGAACCCAGAATTGTACACAGAACTTACATAACACTTAGCTCCTCTGTATCATATCTAGACCCAGTGTAAATACAACCCATGCCAATTAAAAAGACTAGCCCAAAATGCAATCTAATTGGTTGAGATTGTTATCGTGATCAAATATTCATGAGCTTACAAAATGGACAAATAATCCCCAAACTCAGGGAAAAAAGCTAATTATTAAGCTAATGTGCTGTTTCAAGGGCTGGTCTAAAGTCCACTGAAGTCAGTGGAAGTTGTTTTCATTCATTTTAATGAATGTTAAAAGGTCAGGGATCTGGTCTTGTAGTGATACATTTAGACAAGGGTTACAAGACCTCATTCTTCTCTGCCTTGTACCTTAGATGGGTATTTATGTCTAGTGCTTAAACTAGAAAGCAAAGTGCCAGACACAGTAGGGGAACCAAGAAAGAAAGACAAAGAAGACTGAAGATACTGCTTGTAAATTGCTACTAATTAAGTAGGGATTATGTAAGGCATCACTGTAATGGTACTAAATCAAAGTGCTGAAGATTCAAGCCTGGGCATGAACTTCAGAGCCCTGCTGACTCCCCTGCAAAATGCCTGCATTGCATAATCAGTCCCAGAGCACCCCTGGGCTGTGTCCCACTCAGGATCCTACCAGGCACAGCAATGGTCCACTCTTCACATTTGAAGGGCTTGCTGGGTTTGGAGGGTGTCCCAAGCCCTGCCAGGTTAGCAGCAGCCACCTGGAACTGGTACACCATGTTTTCCTTCAGGTTTTGGATCTGCAGGATCAATAAGATGGTACTTACTAACTTTGGCTTAGGACTCCAGAAGAAAGCCACAATGACAATTGTTGAAAACATGAGCGTGCTTTTAAGTGTCCCTGAAGATGGAAGCATTATCGGCATCTTAACATGCTAATTACCTTGGCTTTTCCTCTGATCAGTTATGGAGCATACATGAGTGATCTTAGCACACTCAAATTGGACCCCCTTTTCCTATTGATAGACATTTTGGTAGTCAGGGAGGAAACAGGGTATTGCTCAACAATCATCTTAGTCTGTCTCGTGGTATGGAGCAAGTTCAATTAAGGCAAGAGTTGTCCTTACAGTGGGGTGAAACTCAGTCCTGGCATTGCTTTTCATTTCTAAAGCAGCTCAACAAGGTTGTAGCTAGCACTGTCTCTAAACTGGGTCAAGAACTGATCACAAAAAGCAGCTCACACAGAGCTGGTTTCAGGACCAGCAAGCACTGGGATATGTCCACCAAACCAGTAGGAATTCCATTTATTGTGAGGGCCTGACTTAGAAAATATCAGACTATACCAGCGAATTTACAGATGACAGTTGGTGCCAGCCTAGCAAATGAGAACACAAACAGTTTTTCAGAGAATTTTAATAGGGCTAAATAATTTATCATCATGGATTTAAAACCCTCTGTACACTGAAACACAATTCATCCCAAACTGTCTTTGAGATTTGATTGGAAAATACTGCCTGCTCCCCCAGCAATAACCAGAGTTAACCTCTTACCCTGTATGCCCTCTCGGTGACAGCCTTAATGTTGGCCTCCTTCCATTTCCCAGGAACTCCATCGACCACTTCCCGGTAGTTCACGTAGTAGCCGGTAATTTCGGCTCCGCCAATGGCTTCAGGCTGTTTCCACCCCAGTACCATCGAGTCACGAACACTCTCCAGTACCACGATGTCGTAAGGTGGAGAGGGAGCAGCTGTTTCAAGGTGAATAACACGTGAGGAGGAGGCAATATTTCAGGCTGGCTTTCACTTACCTGTGTTTCCTAATTAGGACAATATTTATGTGCTCAAGGGAAGTTTCTGGAGCTGGAATAAGAAATGCAGGATAAGAGCTTCCACAAACCAAATGCAAAGTCCAAACTGCATAGGGATTAGTTTTCAGGATCCCTTGTTTTTGAAAAGCAGGCTGATACATAGCAAAAGAATGTGTTGCAATTGCAGCTCTGATGCAAGTGATCAGGACTCACTTTACTCTGTGAAAAATGAAGAACTAAAACTAACATTCCAGGAAAAGCAAAAGACTTGGAGATGCAATGATTTGTTTTCTTTTGCACAAAGCAAACCCCTTTTCACACACACAATATTCATTGTAGTTCCCTTTTTTTTTTAAAGAGTAGTCTCACATCTTTCTTCCCAAGAATTGCCTTTATCTGTTTCTGTTTTTCTCTTTTAAATTTATACACTCTGCAAATTTTATCATTGCACCCATCATATGAGCTTACCTTAATGGAAGGCAGAGTGATCATAGGCACTGCAGTATGACCAGAAATGGAACATGCCTGTTACTGGAACTTACATTGAAAAATATGTGGCATAATCCTCCTTCTTAGATTTTTTTTTTAACAATACAGAAATCATCCACTTCATCCCAACCCACTTTCTTATATTTCTTCTGTATCTAGTAAGAAAATGCTTGCCCACATCCAATATGTGACATACCAGTGAAAAGCCTTACTTGTGTCCCTGAAGTCATACTTTGGATGGAAATTCCACATCATGTATGTTTCCTTTTGTGTGCAATATTTTATATTGGTGTCATCTAGGCCCAGGTGCCCCTAATTTCTTCTCTGTTCAAAATTTGTGTCTCACTTCAGAGGCCTAGGGAGGAGTTTCGTTCACTGTCCAGGCACCAGGACTTAAATGAAATTCAAGCCCCACATATCTTGGGCAAAATGGGTGTTTAGGTACTGAAATTTAAAACATGAGTTTGTGCATGTACCTAAAACCTGACAGATTTTCCTTCTTACGTGTCACTATTAGTTAGAGATAGAACACAACATTCATTAGCACAGTGTGTCAGCAGATAAGATGTACCTTAGGCTAAAATCCACAAAGAATCTTCATATTTCCTAACAGAACACAGATTTTCATGCTTGCCATCATAGTAAGATCTTGTTTCCTTCCCACATATATAACCTAGAGAACTAGGTAACCAGATTCCTAACAAATTACCGAAGTGATTTAGAAATAATAAATTACCTTGGATATATTAATATGTAGCCAAACAAGCCATTAAATTACTAACCATATTGATATGTTTCAATTTCATTAACCACTAAGTTTGTAAAGTGATGTCCAATACCATTACATGCATAATGATCTTAATGGAGAGTGAAACACATAATTAATGGGTTTGATAGAAGATGCATCACTGTAAAGCACGTTCACTTGTGGCACAGTGGAACAGAAGTTACAGCAGTCTGAAGTGGACCTACCAAAGCAGCAAAATCTATTTATTTCATTAATTCTCACCTGTATCTTTCTTCTTTGTAACTTTTTCCACAAAAAGATCCCCAGGTTGAGACTTACTTGCCTGCTTAGCAGCAACTTTTTGTGGTGCAGACATGACAGCGTCCTTAACCATTTCTCTCGTGTTACTGTCTCCTGTACTCCCCAGTTTGCCACAGCTACTGGGCAGTGTCTCTCTATTAAATTTAGCATTGCATTTTAGCAAAGCATCTGTGTCAAAGATAGGCTGGGAGGCCCCATGCACGCCTTCCCAGCTGGTAGTGCGTTCTGTTAGTCCAGCAGCTTTACCACTCAGTTCAGGACACACACCATGAAGCAATCCTCCCCCTATAATTGCCAGAAAACAGCAAAGACATTTGGATTTAGAACACAATCTTTTTTCTTCATTTAGGCAACAGAGTTAAGGAGTGCATGCAGCGAACAACACAGCCAAAGCATGACAAGTCACTGGGTTTATGCACAAAATGTTAGGCTTGAATTGAAGAAAATTTGAAATGTGTAGAATACCTCCCAGCCGGCTCACAAATAACGCTTTTTAAAAAATAATGTCTAGCATTCAGAGCAGAAAAAACGATGTGAAGTTAACAGTATTCTTACTTCTTACATTCTTACTACACAATAATTTTAGTATGAGATCTTCCAGGTCACATTTCTGACCCTATCAAGATGATCTCACAAAATTGCCCTAGGCCACATGTCTCTGCTGTAAGGCTGAGAGGTATGCAGCTTCGATACAAATGAGAGTGAGGGTGTTGCAGACATACAATTTATTCTAGTCCAATTATCTCATTAATCTTTATGGATTAGTTCAGGCAGTGGCAAACAGAAACAATCCATCAGCAAAGGGAGAACACACGGGGTTATAGAGGGTTTACAAAAGACACATTGCACTATTAGGTTTAGTCATGGAAACAAATGTCTTAGGAACTGACTGTATATAGGATGGTGTGCATTAGAGGTGATATACCAGATTACAGAGTCAGAATGACATTCCCATTTTCCAGGATACCTATTAAGTAAACTTGGCAGTGCTCTCATACAGTGGTTCACAAGAAACACCTGAAGAAAACTGGATGGCAAAGGTGAACAGTCTACCAGGGTGCAGTGATTGTGAAACTAGGGCTGTGAGACTATAGGGTCTATGGATAAATTATAATTTGTGGACAACATCGTGAAACAAAGCAATTAATGAGTTACAAATATTTGCTGAGAACATATTTACTTAATTAAGTACCATTGAAAGGGGCAATGAAAAATAGCTTACCAATGGCTGCTTTCACCTCTATAGGCTCTGATTCCTGGGAAAATTCACTAAGCCCCGCTGCATTAACAGCTCTGACTCTGAAAATGTACTTCTCACCATTGCTGAGCCCATGGCAAATGAATCTAAAACAAACCAGTCAAGGAACACTTAGAAAGTATTATAAAGAAAATAAAAATTTTAAGGGGCAAAAGAAAACATTTCTTCCTTAATATTTACTCTGGTTTCTAAAAACCAAGGACAAACCATGACCCCAGCCACTCATATGAAGGTCAGAGAATGCAGAAAGTATCTGCACACCTCATTCACACAACAATGTCTAAACACATCTCTTTTAAGACATAATATTTCAACACTCTCTCCTTCTTGAGACTACACAAGTTTCTGTGTTACCACAGGGTCTACCTTACTTCTGCCGGTATATAAAATAAATACTTCCTAACAGAAAAATGTGAAAATCTGCACAGGTAAGGTATATATTTACTTATTGTGGGATATTTTCATGACACAAGTAAAGGACACATGTAACACAGATTCCCATAAATCACTTCCAAACAAAAATGAAAAACTGCAGAGTTCAAAAAAATTACAGGGCATTGTACAGGAGCTAAATGATTTTTGTACTTCACTTTCTTACTTCTATACATGACAATAATCCAAGTCAGGCAAATTCTTTTATTTGAAGAAGTTTACTTTATATTCTAATTGTCACATAAAGAAAACCCTCATGAGTTTTCTCTGGTATCCACCCTGAAAACAAAATTTTATGAAGACAGGAATAATTTATTTAGGAATAGATTGTGGTTTGGAAATTAACTGTATTGTTTAAAGCCAGATTTATTTTTCAATAGGTATTTTAAGTGTATTTTATTCCATGTTACTTTGATTTTGTTCTGCTTCATAACGTAGTAATAATTGCACTACCAATGCTGATGTCATGCAATGGCATATGAAGCAACTACAATGTGGAAAACAAAACCAAAGTTTTCTTTTGGGGGAAGAAAATAAAACCCGAATCAAAATTTTCAAAGCAGAATTTTCCCTACCCGTTCTATCAGACTTTTCCAAATCATTTGCTTTGACCAAAATATGTGCAGAAAATGAATTTCAAAAGATCAAAATAATAGTTTGCATAAGGCAAACTATGAACTACAGCTAATGCTTTAAGATTGACTCAACCAGAAAAACCAAGAGTTAACAGACAGCCTATGCCTGACTGCATCATTCTTGATATCTCACTGACTAAAAAATGCAGGGATAGAAACCTGTGTGGTGTACTTGTATCACAATATATAGTAACTCAGAACAATATTTTTATTTCTACGGTGATTAAAGGTCACATTTCATATTTTAAAACAAGCAAAGAGCATGAAACTTCACCAACACCAGATAGAACTACAGTATAACTCATAGAAATACATATGAAAGGATGTAATACTGGCACACATAAATATGAATGCAATATATATGCACTAAAGAATACATAAAGGGAATTGTTGTGCTTGTGTTCAACCAACTGAAGTTTTAGGTACTTGTGATATATTAAGCATTTACAATGCCCTTCCGAACAACAAAGCTGGTCCAAGAGTATTTAGCAGAGTCTTACTGATTGTAATGACGGTTATCACGGAGACCAAACACAAATAAGCAGAGTCAGTCATAACAAGCAGGGACTGCTTCTGTATTGACATCAGTCCACTTGAGGAAAAAGTTCTGCCCTTACTCCTTCAGACTCTGAAGATTGCATACTTATTCAAACACAACCAAATCTGATTTATCTCAGCAAGTTTTAAATCTTGATTATTTTTTCTGACTGGAGACCAAGCTTCATATCGGTAAGAAATGTGAGTTTGTACCCTATATTTAAGACTGCTCATTAATTTCTTGATGATTACAAGTGAAAGAGCAGTCAGAAGGTAATATTTTTAATGGGATATAGTCCACATGTCCTCCTGACAGTCTAGATACACAGTCCAGAAATGTTTAGAGCAGACTTCCAAAACAAAGCACTTTGCTTCCAAACATTATGCACTTTAGTTTTCCATATTTGTAACTTCAGTCATTCCTCAATGTCCTGTTTTTCATCAAACTGATAGGCTATACAATAGCTAGAAGTAGCAAGCTGCTTCTCTTTTCTTCATTAGCAATGTCCATGTTTCTTCCCCCTTGACTAATTGTTTCTAATATAAAGCTGATTATAATTTCTCTTTGGACAAGACTCACAGTTTGAAATATGTTGTTATAGCTTCTTATGAACTTAACATGCAAGAGGGATTCCAGCCTGCTGGCTAGCACAGAGAGATTAGCTCTACTACTACTAGTGGCTGGAAAGCCCATACATACAGTAAATCAAAAATTGGTGACCATAATTTCCACTGTTTAAGATTAATTACCTTGTTCCTTTCACTGGGTTGTTATTGCATGGCTCCCAGCGACCAGATCCTTCCACACTGGACTCAATGTAGTACCCAACCAGCTCCTTGGCATCTGGAGGCTCTGTCCAAGTGACAACAACTGATGTATCTGTATTCCTAGTTGGCATAATACGGCCAGGAGCTTTGGGGATATCTGTGGGAGAGAAGCAGAAATAAATTACTGGCCTGCTAGTTAAAACTTACAAATAAAATAAGCAGGAAATTCTATTCTTGGTTATACTAGCATGACTAGTACAGATTTAACCTTCAAAAAACTCCTCTGATTTAAATTAAATAATCTGTCAGGACAGAACAGGATCACTACACTCAAGCCTTTGGTGGTGAGGTTCCCCACTTCTCTATTGCCTAGGATTCAGTGTATTTCCTTAAAATTAGGTTTAATTTATCCCTTGTGCTGAATAGCTGCACCAGAGATGTGATTTGGACCTTTCTAGTAGGGAAAATGCTCCAGGTACACATTGTAGATCTTGTGCAGCCCACAGGATAAGCCAGAAACCAAGGCTCCTGTTAAGTAGCAAAGTGCACCTATGGTGTTTTTCAAGAAGTGATGTTTTACTCTTCTTAAAAAAAGCATTTCATGTCAAGTGCTCTGGAAAATCAATATGAAGCGAACAGGGATCATTTGGGAATTGGATTGAAATCTGCATTGCTGTTCAGAAACAAATTGGTAATGAAGTGTAGCTACTGATGATTTACTGTATTGAACATCTTGGCTTCTCTTCCAGTGAAAATAGTCTCTGTTTTCCTGTAAGTATTGAATTCTTCACTTTTGTTTAATTTGGCAAACAAGGAAGGTTAGACTCTGCTGATGTCTGGGCTTATTTTCAATAAAGACTCTAAGCAAAACAAAACATTTTTGTACTTCCTTGAGCTTTCATTTTCTTTTGCTATTTGCAGTCTTTGCAGTTCTTGGCATTGTTATTTGCAGCTTAATTTCCTTGGTTTGCATCTGTCATTTGCACATTAAAGGCTGAACAACCCAAACAAAAAATTATTTTAGCTAAAGGGAATAAATCACTGACTACTTTTCATACTTGAATTATTTTCTGGGCAGCTACCTGCCTGCAGACAAAACAATTACACCACAAACTGGAAAGTTACCATGGAGGTAATTTAATACACAGGACCACCAGACGCTTACCGAGTTTGTCATCCACTACAGTGGCTTCGGTTGCCTCTGAGGGTTCACCAATTCCAGCTGAATTGCAACAGCGAACTCGGAAGCAGTAGGATTTGCCTTCAGACAAATCAAAAACTGCAAAGCGAGGGGACTTCACAGGGATCTCAGTGTTCACCCTTTGCCAGTCCTCTGTGCCAGCAACGCACTGCAGACAAACCCAGAAACCACATTTGGAACAGAAATATCTGAAGGCTGGGCGTCTCACGCAACAAGGCTTTTTCCCTGGACCACTGAATTCATGTCTGCTGTGGAGAATAAGGAGACACATCCCTTCTTTGGGCCTTTCCACAGAATGAGCATATTTCAAAGCTCATGAATCTGCAAGGTGTTCACTTGCTCCAGAAAACATACCTAAAACTTTACTGGTGTTAATATGCCAACGCTAAATGCTCTCCACTGGAAGGAAGTGATGTTATTAACTGCACCCAGTCTGGATCACTTTCAAAATAAGTTTTGCAGATATTCAGCATTGTGGTAAGAGCAAAACTCTAACATTACCACTTTGCTTCTAGATGCCGTTGTGGCACTCTTAAGTTTTTTTGGGGTGGCTTTCAGAATTAATATTGATTTGACCCTCATTTTCCAGAACAAATATAATATATCCAATTAATTTGTGAGTTGTTTTTACTTTGTGGCTAGAAATTCTACATATCATTCATACAATGATAATTTATAGCACTAATACTAGTGATTAATTTTTTGCTTTGATTTACATTAAGTATAATTTCAAGTAATTGTTCTGGTTTCTGAGGGATTCAAATTCTCGTCTGACTATGTGACATTAGTGCTGAGTGCTCAGCATGCAGTCGATTATTAAAAAGCCTTCTTATAGGGAAACTCAAAATTCATATATTCATCCTCTCTAAGGCTGTTGCTAAGTGAAACTCATTTATTTAGACCAGATTTTGTATGAGAGATGGAAAACACATAATGGGAAGATATTTATGCCTCCCTTGATGACACCTCTAGACTGATAGGAAAAAACATTGATAAAAAAGTTTATGAGCCAAGAGATGCAAGTAGAAAGGGTGATGGTGT
>VZTR01002042.1:179183-191894 GCA_013400775.1 Chaetops frenatus
GATAAAAATAAAAAGGCAGGTGGAATAGAAAGTGCTGATGACAAGAAATTCTTGCAAAATGCTTCCATGCAAAATATTAACAATCTGTCCTGCCAGACAAAATTTATTTATACAAATTTTATATTTATATTTATATTTACACATATATTTATATTATATTCATATATGAGATGCATATACATAAAAAGAAACATGTATCATATAGATATATATATAAGAGATACATATATATTTAACAAGTGACTTTGCTCTCTGCTTTCACATTATAGAGGGAGTTTTGTTCTGTCTGCTCCAGGTAGGTCAATGACACAATTCAAGAAGAATATTACTGGGTGTGACATATTCTTCATCTAGTTTCCTATTTCCCATCTTTGTTTTATCCCTAGTTTATCTTAATCTACAGTTTGACAGTTAGCTTCATGAACTTCTTATCCTTGCCCTAATTTGAAAGTCTCAGACAGAAATGAAAGTTAACCAGAGGTCCAGAAGAGATGCCAAAACAGACATAAAATATTGCCACAGCATGATTCTGATTTTGTCCAATTTTACCTTTTCCACAAAGTACATGATACCCTCATGGCCCCGCTGTCCAGGAGGTTTCCAGCTAAGCACAACATAGTTCTTGGTGGCCTCAATGACTTGGAGGTCTGTGGGGGGACCAGGAACAACACCCTCTGATGGGCAGGGAAGAAGAATAAGAAAGGGAACTTGGATTTAGTTCTTTCATTTTTGTATCAGAAATTGCATCACAATTAAAAAATAGGAGTATTAATATACCTCAGCACTTCATACTTTTTTTTAAATATAGAGTTAAAAATATGCTAAATATTGGATTTAAATTTCCTTCTTTTAATTCTAAGCATGACTTTGTTAGGTCCTGAATAAAGAAACCTCACTTCAACCAAGTTGTTGAGTTATTCAAGGTCAAGTGATTCTCAGAACAACAAATTTTGGGTGTGTGCCAAAGTCCACTGAACTCACTCAGAGTTTTCCTAATTACTCAGCCAGCTTCACATTAGACATTTGTAGGCAAAAGGGCTGNACTGATTCTGTTCTAGGAAATCAGAAAAGAAATTTTGTGATCTTTGTTGAGTTGGTGGAGAAAATGGAAAGCTAATGTAGAGGATAAAAATAAAAAGGCAGGTGGAATAGAAAGTGCTGATGACAAGAAATTCTTGCAAAATGCTTCCATGCAAAATATTAACAATCTGTCCTGCCAGACAAAATTTATTTATACAAATTTTATATTTATATTTATATTTACACATATATTTATATTATATTCATATATGAGATGCATATACATAAAAAGAAACATGTATCATATAGATATATATATAAGAGATACATATATATTTAACAAGTGACTTTGCTCTCTGCTTTCACATTATAGAGGGAGTTTTGTTCTGTCTGCTCCAGGTAGGTCAATGACACAATTCAAGAAGAATATTACTGGGTGTGACATATTCTTCACCTAGTTTCCTATTTCCCATCTTTGTTTTATCCCTAGTTTATCTTAATCTACAGTNAATTAAAAAAGAGGATTAATATACCTCAGGACTTCATACTTTTTTTTTTTAAATATAGAGTTAAAAATATGCTAAATATTGGATTTAAATTTCCTTCTTTTAATTCTAAGCATGACTTTGTTAGGTCCTGAATAAAGAAACCTCACTTCAACCAAGTTGTTGAGTTATTCAAGGTCAAGTGATTCTCAGAACAACAAATTTTGGGTGTGTGCCAAAGTCCACTGAACTCACTCAGAGTTTTCCTAATTACTCAGCCAGCTTCACATTAGACATTTGTAGGCAAAAGGGCTGTGTTTACCTGCAGGTTCTTCCTCAGTCACAATAATCTGTCCAGTCCAAGGAGCAGAAGGGTGACCTGAAACAAATGTCAGACATAACAGGGAAGTAGGAGACCAGGAAATTTTTGAACAATTTTGAAAACAGGCTCTTTTGTTGTTCAAAACTAACAACTGCAAGATCCCCATGAGGTCCATTTTTAGTTAATGCTGTGGCTGTTTCTCATGTAGCAAGCTAGTTACCCAAGCTAGTTGTGTGCTTACCAGCTTGAATTTTGAGAGCAGCTCAGCATTTAACATAGATGGAAAATTTAATCCACTGAAACATCTATTCCTTCCTGAAATGTCACTGAAGTCTCCTAGGTGACAAGCAGAGGTATTTGGTTCACTCAGCTCATCATTTTCAGAGAATTGGTTTCAGCTTTATTTTCCCTCCTCTATTCCTTTAGTTTAACAGCTCACTTATTAAAGGAAAAGCCAAATTCCTGCAGGCTGCATCTTGTCTCTTTTTAACCACCTTCCCTCACATTACCAGCTTCTAAATCATGGGTCACAATCACAAACAGTAACGGCTCAGCCTGACTCAGCATGTCCACTTGATAAATTTGGGTGTCTCTCTGAGCAACCAGTATGTTATCACACTATTGCAGTTATGCAGTCAGCTTTCAACCAGGTCAATGCACTTTCAGAGATAATTTCTGCAAACTCTGTTCTCCGCCTCCACATTGTTCACTTTATATTGGCTGATCTGTTTTGGAGATGAAAACAGAGAGGGAGCACGTGGGGAGAAAAGGTTATGAGGGATGAGAGGAGGAGATATAATAGGAATAGGCCAGCAAAAACAGACTTCACCTCCTGTGACAGTTTCCATGCTGCCCATTGAGAAGAAGAGCCCTCCCCTCTCCCCAAACTTAGGGTTTCACATATCTAGCTGAGTGCAATGTTTCTTGGCAGTGCCAAATCTCCTTCCTCTGGCCTTTTGTTTTATCTTGAATGGGAACCTAGATCATCTAGCTGCAGCATTGTACACAGTAGCTCACACAAGCTGGGACTGTGGGAGCACTGTAGCTTTGCGTACCCCTTCAAATTGGACCATTTTAAATTGTAAAACTTTGGAAACGTGTTGAAATAGATTTTGAATAGAAGTAGAAATTAGTTTTAGGTACATGATTATGCCCTATGCATAGAGAGGTGGGTTTGGAAGCAAAATGTCTGAGATGTTGTGAGGCCACACAAGAAATCTCCTTGACTTGTAAAATGCTAAACCTTAAAGCAGAGAGCCTGGGGTCTGCTGGGCTGTCCTGGTGTTGTTCTGATGTTATTGCAAGACTTGGATTGTCACATGAGCACAGAATCAGCCACCCTTGTCTGTGGCTCAGAGAGAGACTATTCACAGGATCTGTTCAGCTATTTTGTTGGCTGAACAAAAGCAAGTCTCTCTAGGCAATTAAACTCTCCTGTGCCTTTTTCCCCTCTTCCTGCAAGTTTGGAGCATAATACTGCAGTCAGCCAAAGCCATTTCAGCAGATAGAACACTTAGTGCAAAGAGGACTGAGATGATTTCTTCTTGGCAAAGCTGTCTCCAAAGAATATTTTGGCTTTGCATTGCTCCCTCTAGTGGGATTTTGAGGGCTTATGAGTTAAAAGTAATACTTTTTTTGTTTTAATGAGTAGAGATTTCTTAAAACTTTCAGGCAACCAGTAAAAAGCATATCTTACTTCTAAGCCTGGCTCTGTCTGCTGGATCCAGAGCAGCCACAGGCTCTGACACCCGGGATGGCAGGCTGACACCAGCTTTGTTCACAGCTCGGACTCGGAAAATGTAGGAACGGCCTTCAATCAGACCAGTGACAGGAAAACGAGCAAACTTCACGGGATTCTCATTGCACTGGGTCCAGTGGGAGGTGCCAACCTCACACCTGAAAAATAGAAACAGCAAGAGCAGTGCTGGGAAGGGAAAAACATGAACTTAGGGCACCCACACGCCTTTGCAGCTTCACCATCTGTTCGTGTTCATTGGCTGGTCTGTACCAGTTTCCTCAGCAGAATTATCTGCTGGTGACATCAAAGCAGCTGCACCAAGGCATCAGGCTGAAGTACCAGCTGGGCATGCACTAAATCCCTCACAGCTGCACCCCTTCTTTCCTCAACTGAAAAAGGGATAAAAGCAGACCCACTTCACTGTTTAAACCCTCCAAAGTATGCTTAGGGAGTGTCAGCTTCAGCATACTTGAAGGGACAGGAAATATGCATCCCTTGCTGTTGCCAGAAGGACACAACTTTATCTTTCCTGCACAATACTGCACTGTACATCCCACAAGATGCTGGGGTTTATGGGTGCAGAGACCCCCACTGTGAGTTCTGGGACCAGCCCAGCACAGAGACAGCTCTGAATGGGGTTTAAGTTGGGCACTTAGGCCCTGCTTCAAGGCCAGACCACTGGGGCTGCCAAGGGAGCCTGGGGTGTGCTGGCTGCAGTTCCTGCAATGACAGGAGCTAACGTGGTGCTGCTGGTCCCACAACTGTGAAGCCTCACACATATCAGGAGGCTGGTTTCTGGCAGAAGGAAGATACAAACTGCAGCCACTTCAGCTCAGGGAGGCAGGAGAAGCCTGGGGTGATGGCTTCTCAGTATCCAGCAACATGGTCAACAGTAACGTGACCTTGCAGCTTGGAAAAGATTATCTGGTGAGGTATCTACCAAAGAGAAGCTTACAGTTCCTACCCAGATTTCTTGATACATGAAAGAATCTCTCTTGAGAATTGTTATTGTCCCACTTGATGTGTTTTTGTGGTTCTTGTGTCTGCTCAGGGTGAGGGATCCCCAAGCTTTGCCTCTACCATTAGCACAGACCAGTCCTGCTGGCTCAAGTCACCCCCTCACTCCACAAGGCAGTTAGGGGCTACCCTGGCTGAATATTTGGGTCCCTAAATACTTTGGGTGGGATCCAACCCTGGACAGCAGTAATACAGCTTGGAATTTGGGAGCACATGCAGAATAAAGGAGGTGAACAGAAGAGAAAAAGCAAAATGACATTTCTCTTGCAGTTACTGTCAGTGCTAACATGCCTCAGTAGCCTAGTTTTAAAATGAGATGTTGTAGTTCAGAGTCCAGTCCTGTCTTTTTTTTAGGATCCATGAATATTAAAGAGCTATAACTTAGATCTAACAGAGCACTGTTAGAGAAGGGACTGACATGCAAAAGCTATCAAAACAGTAAAGTTATATTTGAGTGTTAGATCTATTTCACAAAGCAATGCCCTTTTTTACAGATATGTAATTTATGTATATCCAAAGGCATAATACAATGGTATATTTCATATATCTATATATCTATACATCTATATATCTACATATGTATAAGACTATATATATATCTAAATATCTCTCTATAGATATATATATCTAGATATAGATATAGATATATGGAGATAGGTAGATAGATAGGTAGATAGATGGATAGATATGTAACATTTGGGTGTTATTTACATGCATTTGAATAAGCCCAGAGTAAACCTCTTATTATTCATGATGTAGTCTATTATTGAGATTCAGACAAATATTACCAGTGAGAATCACTCCAAGTCTCAAAATACTGACTTAATTTCTTAAATCACAGGCTTCTAGGATCCTGCCACTGTGTGTAGCCCATGGAGGTTTCATATTTTTAAAAATCACTTCCATGAAGCTTGTGAATATAAGAGCTTGAATAACAACAGCATACAAGAAAGAAATCCAAGTCTCTTTGAGATAACATTTTGCTCTCTGATTCATGATTAGGAGAGAGGCAAGATAGCCCTGATACTGAAGGAGCCACAGCTGCCTGTGGCAAAAGAACTACCAAACACTATGAAACCCTGAGGCCTCCCAAGCCTCAGAGGATGCAGCGAGGGCTGAGCTGTGCAGATCTAGCTGAATCGTTTCTATGCAATTACATGAAGCAAGATGTGATAATTTCCATGAAAGTTACATCAGGCCCAGCCAATTCAAAACAAAACGAAAAAAAATCAATTTTTTTCTGGCCAGCAACAAGAATGAAAATATTAAACTACTTTTTTATCTCATGTTGCTCAATGTGCTTCTATTTTTTTTAGTTGGAATGAGCAGCAACATGAATTCTCCAGTCCAGCAGGCTCACTGACCTGTCAATGAAATATCCAAGGATGGGGTTTCCTCCATCGACAGCGGGTTGCTTCCAGGAGACAATGACATAATCTTTGTTGGCATCTAAGCACTGCACATCCAGTGGTGCACCAGGGGCTCCGGGGATTTCAGCATCAGCATCTATGAGGACAAAGAAATATGTTTGCAAATGTGAACCACAGTTCTATCACAATTATTAATCTTTAGGGACCCAATTGTGTTCCTATTGGCTTCAAAAAAGGATTAGCTTTTATATTGCCAGTGTTTTTCCAGGTCTTGGCTTTTCTTTGCAACATTTACACGTTTAAGATATTACAGAAATGTAATTCACCTAGACATTTTAAATGGAATTCACACCATGCATTCTGGTTAGGGAGCTGTGAGAGACACTGTTGAACTAAAAAGCTGGCAGACAGGCAATACTTGAATCAGAAGTATTCACCCACTGGATATAAAAAGACTGCATTAAATATCTTATCTCCAGTCAGAGTCCTTCATTGTTTAATTTTGATTGTCTGTGAACTGCAAAGGTATCAAAACCTTTTGAAGTTTAATTATATTCCACATACATTATCACTGTGGAATATAACCTTCATAAGGATAAGCATGTTGTTCCTTTCACGTGTTTACCACAAATCTGGGAATGCTGGTATCAAAGGGCCTTGACCCTTACATCAGCTTCTGGACATGTCTTATCTAAAGCTTTAAAAAACAGAGCATAGTGCTGGGCACTGGGGAATTTTACTGTTTACATAGAGTCTGATTTGTGAGATGGTGCAATTTCCATGAAGAGAAAAATAACCTGTGCAGGAAGATTCTGTGAAAGACTTTCAAATAAGAGATGTTGTTTCTCTGCAGAATAACGTTGATTTGTACAATTGTGAGTTACTCCAAAAGAAGACCTAAGACGTATATACTGGAATAAAAAAATTTTGCTAATAAATACTATTCATACATTCCACACAAACCCCAGAGTTCTCAGAAAGGTTCAATGTTTGAGGGCATCAAGGTTTTCACTTTGCAATATACAGTAATCCCTACTTTTCATTATTTTGACTTTCATGAAAAAAGCCTTATTAGAGTTTTAATATGTTTCAGTAAGTAAAACAGCAGTCTTCCTTAAAAAAATAAAATCCCAGCCACACTTTACAGAGTCTTCTGTTATAGGCAGAGTAGCATCACATGGAGCTTCTGAAGCTGTGCCAAAGTTGCTGAGTCCAGGTTCTAATTACAGGTAACTTGATGCATTTTTAAAAATGGTAACATACAGAGTAAATCATCCAGTTAACACCACAAAATACTAAGAACATTAACAGTAATAACAATGTGTCTTCAGCGACCTCTTTGTGGAGGGTTTTAATTGCCCGTATTTACCACTTGAGAGAACGTGAGACAACAGTTTCCTTCCAAGACAGACTGGGAAACAGCTGGGGGAACCAGCATTGCTGATGGGCCTCTAGGAGGCTAGGATTTCATCCCTGATGGCTTGCTGACAAAGGATGACCTGTAGCCATGGCAGAGGAGTCACACATGCTCTCCGAGCCCATCCGAACGTGTAACATTATGAGCCTCCCTTCCATTGATACACAGTGATTTCTGTGTGTGACACAAAAAGAAAACTGCTCCAGCTAAAATTCCAGAGCTGCCATTTAAAGCAAATTTGGCTACGGTTTAGGAGTGATGAGGAATACAGTAACTGACCAAGATCATGGGGACCATTTAAATAGGAACATAGAATATAATTAATGTAATTAGAATTTGGTAAACACACCCATTGGTTAGGAAGATACTCTGCTGAAAGGGGTGGTGGGTTCAGTCAGGTCACACCTATGTTGTCAGAAGATGTAATAGGACTGAGGGGAACATTTATTTAAATGGCAGCACAGTGTAAAACAAATAAAGAAAGACAAGTCCTATTTCTTGTCACAGAAGCTCATTTCAATAGGCTCTTTCTTCAGGTCATGAAAACATCTGCTTCAGTTGTATTTTCTGGACAGGTAGTTATCTCACACAGCTCTGCTGGACTTGGCAACAAGGAGCCATTCTGGGCATGGTCTCAGAGCCAAGAATTTCCAGAGCCTTTTGAATTAGCATTACGCACTTCAGCTGCTTTTAGCAAGTGGGACAGATATAGAATCAGCACACAACGTGATAGCCACTGCTCCTTTTAAAGAAATAATTCTCAATGGATATTCAATGAAGTTTTTGATGGTACAAGCAAATAACATTCACAGAAATTACATTTTAATTCTACTCTTCGCTGCATTACTTCAGAGAATCACACAGTGGTTGAGATTGGTAGACAGCTCCAGATATCGCCTAGTGTAGCCTCTGGCTCAAAGTCAGTTGCCCAGGGCTACGTCAAATCAGGGTTTGGGTGTCTCCAAGGCCTGAGACTCCACAGCCTGTCTGGGTAACCTGTTCCAGAGTCTCCTTTACTCCCCTCCATGGATAAACCTGGATAAACTCCTCCCATGATCTCTCTTTTCCAGGCTGAACAGTCCCAGCTCTGTCAGCCTTTCTTCATATGAAAGATGCTCCAAGCTGTAAATCACCTTCACATGCCTTCAGTGGCCTCACTCCAGTGAGCCCATGTCTCTTTTGTGTGAAGTATCCCAGAACTGGATCTAGCATTCTAAATGAGCCCCATCAGTGCTGAGTAGATGGCAAGGATCACCTCCTCAGCCTGCTGGCAATGATTTTCCTTATGCAACCCAGGATGCCACTGTTGTTGTGACAGGGGCACATGTTCACCTTGGTATCCACCAGGATCCTTCCTGAAAAGCAGCTCTCCAGACAGGCACTAGCCTATACTGCTGCATGAGATTATCCTTCTCCAGGTACAGATCTTTGTGTTTCCCTTCCACTGTATTTTTTCCTGCAGTGTGCTTTAGAAAGAATCCCTCAAACTGTGCAGAAAATCTTGATAAAAACAGTGCAGTTGAGCTAGCAGTGAGATGGTTACAAAAAAGCATTTGTAATTTACTATGTGCATTTTTCCTCCTTATGACTGGTGTTCCGTTCTCTGAACATAATACCCTGAATTTTCTCCTCAGAATGAGGTGAGTTTAGAAGTCTTCTGGCATGTGACACCCAAGCCTGACACATGCATTTATTTTTTCCAACGATAATGACGGGAATCTATATGGCTAGAATCTATAGATAGAAGATTATTATTCTATTTTTATGGGGTTGGGGGGGGATAAAGCACCTCAAAAGCAGAGACTGCCAACATGTTTTCCTCAGCTGTGTAGTGAGTTTTGTGCACAAGACAGTATCCTACCTCGAACAAAGACATAACTGCTGTACTCCTCATAGTACTCTCCCATTGACACTCGTAGTGTGTAAAGACCTTCATCTTCTTTGTTTGCATGAGTCAGGGTTAAAGAAGCTCTCTCACCACTCCACCGCATCTGGACCCATTTGGATGGTGTAATAAGAACACCTAGGAATTAGAGGATTTCACAGTGAGAACCAGCTGGATCTACTGAGGGATAGATTCTCAGTACAGAGAATATATTGGAATAGATTGGAAATACAAAAGGGACCACTCTTATTAGACAAAATTTTGTCTTTGAAAACAGTAGTAACATCTAATTCTACTCTCATGACAACTTTGATTTTAAAGCATTACTTCAGAAAGCAATAGTTTATCAGCTGTTACACAACACCTTAGTGTAACTACTTAAAAAAATGTCTTGGCATATAAATAAGTAGCAAAACCTATATAAGGTCTATAAATGGGCCACATAGACATTGGCTCTGATAAAAATGCACCTAGTTTAAATTTTTTAAGCAATAAAAAATCCCTAGAAGACATTTTCACAGTGCTTCGTCAGTTTTCTGTGGTTTCACATCAAAATGATGAATTTTGAAAGAATTCCAGTGGAAAAAGAGAAAATATTACCATTGGAAAACCTGAGAAAGTGATGACTGCATCATAACCTTGACATAAGCTGAAATATGTAAAGATATAAATGAAAGAAGTTTATATTTCTTCTTGTCAAAAATTCTCACCATTTCTGTACCACTCAATTTCTGGTTTGAAGCGCTTGATATCAGGATTGATGACAACTGTGCAGCCCAGACTCATTGTCTCGCCTTCTCTCCCAAAGGCTACATCAAACTTGTCGACAAAGCTGATTTCAAACCTGGAAGCATAGCCATGAGGGGTAACGGCAACTGTATTTTAAAAAAANTGTTCCAGGCAAAGTTCAAGGTATAAATAGGAACAATGTGTATATTAAGTCATCATCTTCAGAGGTAATTGCAGTGTTGGATAATCCAAGCCTTTTCTATCAGAGAATCAACTATTTCTTTCTTCATACAACTCTAGTTCTTACAGCTAGTTCATTTTAGCAGGGAGAGGCTTCTGCAGAACTTAATTTCAGAATTTTCAAAATTTCAAACCCAGTGTTATATCATAAGGTTTGTTTTATAACTTAAAAAGACTTCTATTTGTGATTAATTATTTGTTCAGCTCAAGTTGTTCTTTATTTTATATGGTTCTTCTCTTTCCCTGTTTTAACTCCTTGCTATATCCCAGAGCAGTCATGTGTCCACTCAGCCTTTGTTTTTTCTAAGCTAGTAAGCCTTTGTGAGGGCTACTATTAATATAAAAGGGGGTGTCCAATCCCCCAGGTATTCAGGTGGCCCGTTTCTGTACTTGTTCCTCAATTTATCTTTCCTAATGCTGTGTATCCCAAGTTGTGCAGCTTTCCAGACAGAATATCCTAAGTGCCTTTCATTTGTACTGCACACACAATCGTAGAGGGGCTTCCATGTTTTTCTTGAGAACAACTCAGCTGATAAAACCTAAGGTCATACTTTCCTTTTACTCAACTAGCCTACAATGACAACTCTCTCTCTCCCTGTGATCAATGAATACATGCAAATTGTGATCTTTATTTCCTGTAACCAAGTGATAGATCCCAAATTTTATTGGAAATGCATGGCCTTGAACCTTGCAATGTTGTACATAATCTTGTTTCTGTAATTTCAGAGCTTTGGTATATAAATTCCAGCTAGTATGCCTTTGTAGAATATCTCTGATCCTATTTGTGCTACTACAATAAAAGTCTGGAAGTCTCATCTGTCAAACCTTTCATGGTGTTCCTAGAGCACCTTCACCCACATGGCAAATGTGGGTGGATTGTCTTATCATCATGGAAGCATGGATGCCATTTTGTTAAAATGAGAGGTTCTCAGGTAAAATGAACTACTGTTTTTTACCTTGATGTATCCCAAATAGTCTAATTGGGTTCTGGATATTTAATCTTTTCTATGCATTTTCTGAGCATTTTCACAGCTTATGAAACCACATAAGCAGCAGACAACAATTAAGTCACGTATTCTGTGTAGGCACATGCTTCCCCATGCTATGTTTTACATATTGTAAAAGAGGAAGTGTTTCTCTCTTTGACAGACTTTATTTCATAGTGAAGTGCAATATTAACAGGATGTTTCTTATATAAGACAACAGGCCCAGAAGGCAATGCCATTTCCCCC
This sequence comes from Chaetops frenatus, assembly GCA_013400775.1. NCBI lineage: Eukaryota > Metazoa > Chordata > Aves > Passeriformes > Picathartidae > Chaetops > Chaetops frenatus. The sequence goes on from VZTR01002042.1 coordinate 190,639, forward strand.
TGCTAATGAGGCTAACACCATCTGAAATTGTAGAGCTTCACACCCTTGTAAATCAGACCTGCTTCTTTTTAAAATGATGTTACTAAATATTCTTCTTAGTCACATGTCATGATGTCACAACTATAAATGGAATGTCAAAGAAACATACTGTAACTTACATGGAGAGAGGGAAAGATTTCTAGCATGCAAAAGACTTGCGTCAATTTCTCCTTTGTACCCTACACAGAAAAAGACAAAACCAGTCACTACCACCAAGAGGCAAAAGTCCTTTGACCCACAAAACCAAAACTGGCCCTGTGCACCTTAACAAAAAAAAAAACTTGAAGGAAATATTTTGCAACCTACTCTTTACCACGAGGGAAGCATAAACGGAAACTTCTCCTTTAACATTCATAGCAGAGGCATGATACTGGGCAGTGTCGTCAAATTCACATCTGAAAATACAGAAATGATTAGGCAGAGCACCCATTTGCTCCTTAGCATAGCCTTTTTGGTGCTTTAGATTAAGGAGACCCTCAGAAATCTAGGTAAAATCTTCAAAGTAAAAGCTTGGGAGACAGACACACTAGACACTGGACTGATTGTAGCCATTACGTTTTCTCAGTGTTAAAGCCCAGAGTTTGAAATAAAGATCTCTTTTCAAATATCACTTACAGATTTGAAATTGGGAATACAGCATAAGTAGGAAAAACTATCTGATGAAATTCAACTCTAATTTACTGTCTTCTAAGAAGAGATGCCTAGCATGGAACTCATAGAAACAGTAGGTTTCATAAAATATTTTCAAAGGGCACCTGTGAGTAAAAAAATTGTCAAATCCAGTTTGTTGTTGATTAGGTCTCATGTTTTCAATGTGTTTAATGCAAAGGAGTGCAAAAATTTCCTGCTTGGAAGATGAGTACTGTTAAAGATATTTCTTGTGTATAGGTGAGGATATCTCTGTGCTGTTCCTCATTTCAGTAAGAATTGTGAACTTTTCTATGTTTGAAAAACAGTTAACTCACATATTTTTACATGTTTAATTGTACTCATCAAGCAGACAGATGGAAAAAGTAATCATAGATGTTCCACATTTCTAACTCAGCCATAGATAACATATCTAAATAAATTATGCAGATAAATAACTCTGGAAAATTGCATGTCCTCTACTGAGGTAAACCAGAACTGCTTCAACATTTAGAAGACAGCATTCACTGCAGCTGATATCCCTGACATCACCTAACTTGATATCTCTTACATCCCCAAGATGAATGTTC
>VZTR01002042.1:198087-235251 GCA_013400775.1 Chaetops frenatus
ACTTTATTCTCTACCCAGCAGCTGCCTCATCCTCCAGGTGAAGGATGCTGTGTCATTTGGATAGATGTGGGCATGACCAAAGAGCTTTCCCCAATCCCCTATTCTGTCCTTTTCTCACAGCACAACAGAAGCATTCCTGGTACCTGCCTCAGGCACAGTGCCTGCTTCCTTATCCATTTGATACCTAGGTAACAAGACTTTTAAGTAATTAAAGAGATTTCTGTTGAAAATACTTAGGTTTATTACTACCATTATTGTGGTTGCCCATGGAGTAGATCAGGGCCCCGGTGTGCTAGGCACTTTACAAACACCAAACAAAAAATATTCATTTTCTTTTCCAGCTTAGTTATTCATTTCTACTCTTGTACCGTTTTCTTCATGGCCACACGTTCAGCAGACTCCCGGATTGCCANAGAGGTTCTTCCCTAATTTACACCTAATTTAACCTAATTCTGTCCTAATTTACACCCAATGATTAAAACTCTGGGATGAACACTTTGTACAAGTTTGTTCTCAGGCCATAGAAGTCCAGAAATTACCCATTCAAATACTTATGAGCCAGATATATGTGTATATATATGTGTGTATATATATATATATATATAAAACCAACTTTANTGATTGCCCATGGAGTAGATCAGGGCCCCAGTGTGCTAGGCACTTTACAAACACCAAACAAAAAAATATTCATTTTCTTTTCCAGCTTAGGTATTCATTTCTACTCTTGTACCGTTTTCTTCATGGCCACACGTTCAGCAGACTCCCGGATTGCCACTTTTCTTGATTTCTTCTCATGATGTTCCTCTTCAGAAGTTGTCTTGGCCACCTTTCTGACACTAACTCCTTCACCTGTGGCAAAAAGGTTCCTCTTGGCAACATATGCAGCAGTTTCTTTAATTCTCTCTTCTTCAGTGTCAGTGATACCACTGATATTCACTTCTCTGAAAGAATTTTTGAAAAGCAGAATCCCATTGGAAAATGCTGAGAATATGTTCCATTCACAATTGCTAACAAATTAGCCACTACAATGCCCAACACTCTTCTGCTACTACAGTCTCATATGTATTCAAAGCAGAAGCATGGAAGGGGTCCTGCAGAAAGACTGAGTATTTCACTGTCAAAAGTCTTGGCCATTTTCAGGGCCTCTCCCTCTAAATGAGCCATACACATTTTCAGTTTAAACATTATCCTTCTGTAGCTTTTTATCTCCAGCACTATAAAGACGAGTGTAAGGCATACCCACAGATACTCAGTTGTTAACTTACAGCTGCAGTGTTCACAACAACACTGCCAAAGGGGCAGGAGATAATTGTAGCTGTATAATAGTGTCCTCATTCGTGATTTATAACACCCACCCCCCACCTTAAACTGTAGATAACAAAAAGTTCTCTTCTTCCATAGAAAATTCCATCTTATATTGCTTTTAGGAAGATAATTAAGGATTTTCTTGAAGTCTGCTCTTCAGGCTTTGTACAGAGGTGAGGCACAAGGAACTCTCAATGGGTGCAATCCTGTTTCCACACTCACATGTGGATGTGCCACTAAAACCATATTATTTTGGTACTTTCAGGACATTACAGTAGTGGTGCATACACAATGAGAGTTCCTTGACTTAAGAAGAAGCATTTATATCTTCCTGCTGAATTTAGTTACTTTAAGGGACCAGTAGATAACACACTGAAAACAAATTCTGTTTAAGTTCTCATTAAGTGCCATCTTGAAAGCACTATATAAACATCACCTCTGTTTCTAGAGTGCACTCAAGCACAGCCTCTCTTTTACATTAAAATACTTACTACCACTGCTACTACTACTACTACTACAAAGCAAAAAATAGTAGGAAGAATTATTTTTCAGTTTTCTTTAAGACTGCTAATATTATGTATTCGATAACACATCTTAATACTCAAAAAAAAATGGATTTAAGCTCATAATTAAGTGTCCAGCCCCTTATCTATGAAGTCAATTCAGTGAGATGCATGACAGTCAAAAAGTGGAATGTGCTGTAAAATTAATTACATCTAACAACTGCTGAAAAGACTAAAAATCTTACTTAACAGTATAGAGCTTTGATCACCCTCAAACTCAACATCCTGGGTTTCAGACTGCTTTAAGAGGATGATCCTTAAGAAATCAGTGGCACAGTAGATTCCCTTTGCTTAGGCACATCAGCTGTCCCCACAAATATCACCTGAAGCTGCAGATATATGGAAGGGATTTTTTAAAACAATTTTGAAAAGTCAGTATAATGAATATGAATACAGCTATCCACATTCATTTGAAGCGAATCCATGGCATTTTTCTTCAAAAGTAAACGGATACTATTTCCTCCTTAATTACAGTAGTTAAGATACTGGCAATTTCACAGTATTGACTGGTTTCTCAAGGCATTAAGCATCTTTTGGGACCTGATGAATATCCTCTGACTAAAATAGAACTCATCCTAATCATCTGCAGTTGTAATCCCCAGATGCTTTTCATCAACAGTATTAAATATTTAGATTTTCTAATATTTTCTCCCTGTTCTAATCTACTGAGATCAAAGAGAAACATGTTCCCTGAAATGACAAATGCACTAAACCAGCAAACCATACCATTTAAGAGTTGATTTATAGTCAAGTCTCAAGGGTTTCAGTGGAAAACCCTTTTCAAATAGATACAGCCAGATCCAACCCCAAATGGTAGAAACAAAATATCACTTTAAGGGTATCTGCCATCTACAGCCCTTTGGCATGGGCTTTATTAGTGATTGTAAATAGTTCCATGAGCCAGATTCAACAACTTCAGCACTTATAGTGTTATATAAAGCTCTGTTTTTTTTGTCTAGAATACTGTCTGGCTGTCCACAATTTTCTCTTGCAAGGATTAGCCCAGGTGTTTAAGAGGATCAGTTGCAGTGAATAATCTGAGCAAAGTATTTTTTCTGCAGTGGAACCTGAGGGTTCTGAATTAGAACTAAATAATGGAAATGGTGACACATCACTGAAGGTCACCCAGCTCCAACAAACCCACAGAAAGATGACCTTTACAAATAACTATTCCTTTTAACAGCTCTCTGCCCATGGGAAACAACACATCAATTTCACTGGGGAATTTTGGAATGACATAGAGCATGCACATGGTTCAGTGGGCTTCAGCTGTTATCTTTCAAACAACAATAAATATCTGACAGGAATGTGGCATGCAACTTCCACACTCTTGGCATGTGGTCATGAGCATGATGTCAACAGTGAAAACCCTAAACCAGATACCATTTCATGCCATGTTGTGTTTAGCACCTTAACAGTCATCATATGCTCTTTCTAACTAATTTAAAAAAAAATTTTTTTAAATATCCCAAAACAAAAATACAACTGAAAAACACACGTAAGTTTCTGAATTGTCATACACAAAAAGTAAGATTGACACCAACAATAAAAGAAGAATAGTAATAAGGTAAGAATCTGAGAGTATCTTTTAGTGTAGGATCCCAAAATATTGCACAGACACAAATAAATGAACCACCATCACAGGAGTTAGATATTATTGTATGCATTAAAAAATAAAATAAAATAAAATAAAAGAATTTCTTAACATCTGTTAAGATGTTGACATGATGTCCTAAGATCACAGAGGCCTGTAAAAAAGCTAAGTACTAATTGGCAGCTGTGTTTTTCAACTATTGCCCAACATTATGCATTTTACTTGTGTAGACTCAAGATACAATAAAAGGGAGGATATTGGTGCTTGAGGGCATGGGAGACAGATGACAGTGACCTGCAAATCTGCTACATAAGCGTAAACACTGGCTGAGATGCAAAAGTAGTGAGAAGCCTTGAGAATATGTTATCTCAAGTTTTGTGTGAGATCGTCACATTTTTATATTTTTCTGTCACAGAAGATGAAACTTCAAAGCAATTTTTAAAAAAGGCAACAGTGTGTTTCTTAATGTTGGTTGGATCAAAGGGCAGTGAAACCAACAGAGGAATGTACAAAGGGTGCAAAAAAAATTGCTCTGATATAGTGGGAGGGAGTTAATAAAACAACTGCTGTTCTCATCACAAAAGCATCACAAAAGCATCACAAATGCTCAAAAGGCCAGAGCAATAATGTCCTCCACTGGCAAGCTGGAACTCAGTTCACATGAAACCACAAGTTGGATAAAAAGCAGAAGTGCCATTGGGTGTTGATTAAACAGTAGACAGAAAGGCACTGGCTCCCAGGAAGAACTTGGAAGTGTCCCTTGAAAAAATCCTGTGCTGCAGAGGACAGACAAGTCGAAGGGAGGTTTCTGCTCAATTGCAGGTGGGCAAGAAAATTTTATCCTGGCCTCTACCCAGGGACCAGTTTTCCATTCTACACCCCAGTATGTATTAATCTGAACAACTGACTGTGCTGGAACTGCTGGAGACTCCTACTAAAATCACTATGCCATACCCCAAAAAGGGCAGGAGACCCTCTTTGCTGATGTTGGTTCTGGCTTCCACACAAAGTTCACATTCAGCTTTACTGAGAACACTGCTGCAGTGAGATGTATTACATCAGTAGTAACCATGCAATAAATACCAGCAACATGTGAGATCAGGATGAATCATTACAATGGATTTGAGAAAGCATTTGGTTGTATTCCAGGTTTTGCCTGTGCCAGGACAAGACATTAGCACGTTGTTTCATTGTTTCTATGTTTAATGCTTGGTAAGCGACATTTGATTACAGAACAAGTCTTCAAACCAAAAGAAGAAGCTAAATAATGTGGACTACATGCTTGTCAGGTTCCCAATTAGCAGGTTTATAATTATGTTTTTATTTCATAGAAAGTGGCCCTGACGATGTGTTCAAAACAAAGCCCAGACACGTAGGTTCACTTGTCCTGGCTCTGGATGATCAATGTCCGATTTTCTGCCAGTCAGTTGACTGCTCTTTGTCTTTTTATCACTTATGTGAAGTGCAAACTATCACCATAAGATCCATGAGTATAAAGACAGATTAATGGATTTGTTATTTTATAATTTGTTAATAAAATATCAGAAATAAGATACCAAACAAAATGAAAATGAGCATACCGTCCTGTGAATATGGGCACTGAGTAGTCTAAGGCTTCGTTCTCTTTGTCCTCTGATATCAAACTCTGTTTTGCTCTCTTTGCTTTGGGACTCATCTTATAGGATTGATCTTCCATCATTAAGTTGGAATTTTTCAGTCTGAAATAAAAAGTATATTGTTAAATTCAGCTGTTAAGAAGCACTCAAAAATACAATTAAAGTACTAAAATTTTTTTGCTGTCTTGTTTTGTAATTAAGAGTTTATAATTTTTCATAGCCATAGTTTCAGATTTATGAAACACATAACTAAGTGTACTTTTGACAATCACATCATTACAAACATACCACTTATGCCCCTTGATATTAAATCTAAATAGACAGAGTAAATAATATACCTGGTAGCAATGTACTTCTAACAGCTTTTGGTTTGGGACTTTGGGAGTTCGTATACCCAGTTTTGATAGATCCTGAAGTCACTGGGTAAGTCTGGAGATTGTATCTGAACTCAGAACCTGTACTTTTCTAAAATTTACAGTCCTGAAATCATCTGGTCCTGAAACAAAATGCTGGTGTACAAATATATTCAAAGTAATAACGCATTTAAATCTCTCTAGAGAAAATTGTAGAGCACTTCATTGCTCAGAAACCAATGTTGTCATTCCCATGGCTCTCCCATACCACTCTAATCCATTGGAAGAGAAGAGCTGAGTGAAGTAGTACCATTTAACATAGCACAGATAAATGGAGGATGGCTGGAAAAGAGTAAGAGCTTCCCCCTGCCCTCACCAGCCTGGGAAGGATTCTGAAGAGAATGAAGCATACTTGAGGCAATCACTTGAGGTTAATTTTTAAAATAGTTACAAATTGTGTAAACGAAGCTCGAAACACCTGGTCATCCTCTGCCAAGGCAACACGCCTCTAATTCCCATATCTATGGAATATGCTAATTATTTGTCAGCCTTTTACAAATCCCCAAAGTGTCTATTCACCTCTCTTGCAACACCACCACAGAAAATCAAATGTGAGTCTGCTTCTGGTCTGGGGATTTGTCTACGCATTATGAGCTCCCTGCTTACATGTGCAGATACAGGGGCAGAATTACAGTTTCTGTGCAAGGCTTGTTAGCCCTGACATGTGCCTCTGTCAGGGATAACCTGCTTCCCACACCCTGGATAGCTTACACTGCTGTCTCTACACAGCACGCTGTACACATATATCAAAACATGCTAGCACTGGGCCCCTGGGAATGTTACACATGCATATTGTAATATAATATTATATCCTTGGGCTAATGTTTTCCTTAGGCTGTATCCCTGCAAAAGTACAACCACCAACACACCAAAGTGCTTAGTTTCCAAAATATGTGCTAGTAATCTATCCACTGAGACTGCGAGATGACACAGGTCCACTTCCATTTTCCCATCTTTCCTTCCTTCGTTTTTGCGTCCATCCCTTTGCCCCGACTGAGTTGTCTCAATACCCAGTTCCTGTTAAATTGGTCTCCCATTCTCCATCTCTCCTGCATTCTTTCTTAATGTAATTCCTCTGCAGTCCCCAGGTGCCACCATCACCGAGCCTGTACACTGCTGCCAAGAGATGCTCAGTACAGGGGGTAAAAGCAGCTGTGCACTGCTTCTCCTTCCTTCCTGCTCTCCCTGTAACCTGGTTTCCATGCAAAGGAAGGCACAGCCAGTGAGGGGTTGTGGCACACACTGCAGGACTGGGGCCAAGGGTTTCCCATGTCAGGCACCACTGGGTCAGCCAAGGTACAGACCACATCTACAGGAGAGAGATGCTGTAGGTTCCCTGCTCTGACACCAGGCACTGCCCAGGGCAGCCAGGGACGGAGTACAAGAGAGGCAGATCCAGCTTTGGGGACAGAAACACAAGCAGAAAACACTCAGGAACAGTCCAGGCAGAGTACAATAAAAACAAAGAGACACACTGACATGGGGTGCACAGCGGCTTTACTCCTGGGTTGGACAATGATGTGGTGCAATTACTACATCAAACCACAAATGCACTGGGAGAACTCATCAAATAAGTGATAAGAAACATCAAAGGCAAACTATTTTCATTATTTTTCTTAATTGAACTAGAGTCTGTAAGGAGCTGCAGATCTTTACTTAGCAGGTGACTTTTGTTCCTGTCCTATTTAAAAATGGGTCAAACCTGGAATTTTGACTCTGGCTGCCATTAGATTTCCTCAGAGCTTTAGGCTGAACCTGTTAGGAAGCCAATTGATTCCTGGTTGTTTCTAGATCAAGAAGGATCACAGTACCAATTTAACCTAAAATGTCAAGAAGTTTCTATTTTCATAAAAGTAGTTGAAATGTGGTGAAAATTTCAGCTCAGGCATTTACAGCAGTGTTAAATTCAGACCAACATAGTATTCCTAAAGGAGAGTTTGGCCTTGCTGTCAGTTTAGTTTTCATTATAAGGTCCAGATTACATATTCATGTAGGGACTTAATGGAAAGCATATATAGCAGTTCCCATCACTCCCTTCTAGGCATTTGTTGATGTCTTTACTGTATGGTCATGGGGGTTTCCTATCTTTCACTTATATCTTTCTAAAATTATTTGAAAAGGAAAGAATAAATTGCTATCAGTTCTGTTTGTTTGGAGGCTGTTTTTTCACTCAAACACTCCAAGTGTTTGAAGTTGAATATCACACCTTCATGACCATACCAGAGCACCCAGCTGGTGTTATCAGAGAGATATCCAGAGTCACTCCAAAATGTTCTTTAGAATTGCATTGCATTAACCAAGAGATGAGATGAATAAATTTGAAGCAGAAGAAAATATTTCTCCTTTCTAAGTCCTACCATTTGCTTCTGTTTTGGCTGAGCTAAATGGAGGTTAGTAGAAACACATATTCAAAAGGAGCTCTCTGCTTGAGGAAATAGGTTAAACACTATTCTGACATGAGGTGTTTTTCCCTATTTTCCTTTTGTGTTCTTAGTATTTATTCCTGTGCAACACAGGAATAAATACTAAGAACACAAAAGGAAAATAGGTTTTACTGCCTAAAACCATTACTTAGGTGGCCCAAAGGAGGACTCTGTTTCTTGAACCAGATTCTAAAATCTTGCCCTTTATTTTAAAATGTTCCAACCTTTTACCTGATATGTGGAACAGAATCTCCCCAGAGGAGCAAGAGCAGGGTATCAGTGCTCTCTAGTTTCATAGGGAGGAACAGTACCATGACCTTTTAACATCTTTCAGCCTCATTTGATATGCCCAGCTAGCATATGTATATTTTTTTTCAGGTCAGATACTATCTGTACTGGCTTATCAAGGCTGGTGACCCAAGCCTACTGTCCTCACTTGAGCGTGGTTTTCAGCATGTTAAAATATCAGTGACAGCATTTTTCTAGTTCTTCAGTAGAGTCACTGAGTTGTAAGAGGCACAGACTTTGTCCTGTAGAGACGTAAAAAACAGATGCTATTAACTTTTCCCTCTAGCCCAACAGAGGAACTAAAGAAAACATTGCAGGGCATCTGCAACTCCCAAACAGATGTTTTGTTCTGTTTTGATGTCTTATTCTCAGACAAAGAATATGTTGGCACTGCCCTTGTTTCTGTGCCTGAAGGGACAGGTTTCCCACACTGCAGAAAGAGAGTCTGCACCCAGTGGATGTAGAAATGTGTTCTGGAAGCAGACCACAACACCCTATTCCTTAGTTATTTCAATCCTGCACGAAAAGGCACATATAAGCTCTTGTACACCTCTACAAAATCATGTATCTTGTCCTAAGCAGAGAGAGATGATTGTATACACAATGGTTACACCAGCTGTACCTGCTGGAGAAGCTCCATTAGCCACGAGGCATCGTCCAGGCTCTCTTTTTAGCAGCTGCATCTTCCCTAATATGCAGTGTTTTAACTTACGTTAAATAGGAGATCATGGATTGGCAAACCCAGTTAAAGGAAAGAGGAAAAAATTATTTTCAAAAAGAACTCTTTAAATTCAGCCTCTAAAAATGAGAAATGTTCTCTGGTAACTGTATTCATTTTAAGTTGCTGACACATTTGTCACAAGTCCAGGCTTTATTTGCTGGCAATATTCCCTAACACAGCTTCCATAACAATTTTATTTGAAGGGAAATTGTTTCCAGATAGCAGGTCTCATTAAAACAATTTCCACGCTCCGGTATGACATCTGGAAGCCAGCTTCTTAACCCTCACCTATAATAAACCAAAGGATGAGCAGTGCCAAGACCATGGTCTTCTCGTGTTTCTGGAAGTGTATTATTTACTCATCCTTGTCCTGATCCTAGTTACAATGTTGCTCAGAAGATCATTGGCTCTCACTGGCAGCCTAATTAATTCAAGTTAGAAAGGCATCTCTCCTCTCTTTGCTTGGTACACCTGAATTACACCACGTCTTCTTTGCTGTTCTGCTTGACCTGCAAAATGCATGCAAACGCCTGAGCCACACCAGTAACTTCTGTTCTCCCCCTAAGCAGGTGTCTGGCTCCTTTGGTGGCAGATAATCTGTCTGTGACACAATGGGATTATCTGATACTGCTAGACAGGAAAATAATACATGGAAAAGCAGTGAAAGTTTGAGCAAAGGCAAATCACTGAGCTTCCACAAAAAAGAATTAAACAGGTTAAATCCAGCAGTCCTTATTTGACAGGCTGTAGTGCTATAAGCAGCTTTGGCAGATCTGACTCAAAGCTTCTCAGAAGCACACAGAGGATGGAGCACTGCTGTGGAAGAAGGTTTTCCCACAGGATCCAACTTGCCCATGCTGGCACTCCCAAGGATTGGATGGGGGAGCAGATCGATGGCCACAACATTGGCTTGTGGGAGACATACATCTCTCACCTGTACAGAGCCTCAAGGGAAGCAGTACATGACGCTTTTCCTGCTTTTCCTGAGGCCAAAGAAGAAGTGCTAGGCTAGAGACAGCCCCACAAGCTGGTGGGGAGGGCTGGGTGTGAAGAGGCAACCTCTACATGTTGACACACCTTTTCTTCTGGGAGCCCAGGGGTTTGCACCTTTGGCCAACTCCAGCCAGCAGAGCTGCAAGCTTCTGTACCTGCCCTTGGTTTTGCCAGTTTTCATTTCTCTCCTCACATTTCCTCAAGCTCTTGTGGTGTGAAGACTTGAAATGTGTGGGACAGACCACTTGCACATGAAAAATTTTTGGTCCTCCTGAAAAATCAAGCTGTGACTCCTTCAAACTGCCTGTGCCCACACTCTGGGAATGTTTTCCACCCAAGAGACGCTTCAACATCAGAGAACTGGGTCCAGGTCAAGGTCTTGCAGGTTACCTAGTTCCTAGTCCTTCTCCACTGCTTTCCCCATGATAAATTCCTCACATAGCACTAACTGCATGTCAACACCCTTGCATCATGAACACTTTTCTGTACTGTACTACAGGAAAGGATGAGACTTAAATTTTGCAAGAACAATAAGTTTAACAGAAGTTACTTTAGATAAAAATAAAATGTGACCTGAATAAAAACTTAGTATTTGAGTTTTCCTGCTGGGCTTAATGGTGTTTTTCTGCAAAACTATATCCATTAAGCATAAATGGTAATATTCACTGATATCCAATCATCAACTGTTCGCTGAAAATTTTTGCCTGGATTTGGATTTGTGTGTCCATTCTGGTTTCAAGCAAACACTAATGTTGAGGTCCTTTAGATACAGCATTTCAATTCAAGGCCTTTTCCACATCTAGAAAATTGGAAGAGTTTGAAGACATTTTTTTCCCCTACACCATTCTTTTCACATGGATGAAAACAGAAAGTCTTTGATTTTCCAAATTTATTTGAGTAATGCTTTTTTGTCTCCACATTACTCCTTGGAGAGTTTTGGGTTATCTGGGAAAGACATTACAAATTTGGCAAGAATTCCTTCAAATTTGAACTACATTTAACTGTAGAATTGCATTATTTTTTCCACTTTACCTCTTGAAAATTGCAGAAGTATGGGTTGCAAAAAAGAAATAAATACCAACATAGAGGTTATATTAACCATAAACCCAAGTTATATACTGAGATTTTTATTCAGAAATATTGTCTCCTGTGTTAATTAAGTTTTGTGTAAGAGAGATTGGAATCACATGTATCTAATCTTCAGATCCCTTGTTTTAGGTAGCAGCACTAAATTTCTCAAACCTCCAATACAATGACAGGATCACAGAAATAAAGAAGTTGCAGCTGAGACATTCTTAACTCTGATCAATCTACTGTCAAGTCTTGTACTACAGAGTAGTATATATGCACATATGCTATTTTAAACCAAAAACTTTTATCTCAAGTAAAACTTCAGGAAACCTGGAAATGTTTAAAGTTCTCTCTCAACTAAGCAATTTCATTTTCTTCAATATTACACTGCTGACACTAGAGGTCTTCTTAATGAGAGCATACAGATTTCAGAAGAAACTCATATGACAGCTGAAGCACTTGTAACTGGGACTCAGAAACAGATTTTTTAATAATAGTTTTTTACAACCTGAAGTTCTCTTCTTTATGGGAACCTTTACTTCAAGAAGAAAGAAGCTTTGGGTTAGGATCAGCAACAGAGTGCAGGCATAGCTGCATTTCTGCAAAAATTTGGGACATCTTCCCCTACCCAACTCTCTTTGGAAGCATAATCCTCAATCCCAGCACCTCCAGTTTTCTTCCCTTCACCTCCAGATTATAAATGGGATTCTCACTGCTTTACTCAGTGGTTAATTATCTGCACAAGTAAAATTGTTTCAACAGCGGAGCCTGGACATTCAGCTGTAGAATCATAGAATAATTAAGACCTGTAAAATCATCAGCTTCAACCAGTAACCCAGCACTGCCAAGCCCACCCTTAAACCATGTCCTTAAGTGCCACATCCACACAATTTTAAAAACTTCCAAGAATGATGATTCCACCATTTCCCTGGTCAGCCTAATCCAATACCTGACCACCCTTCCAGTGGAGGAATGTTTCCTACGATCCAATAATCTAATGTAATTGCTTGAGCAATATTTATTATCTTAAATTTTTAAAAACTCATGAGAGCTAAGCATAGCTACTCTTCTTATGCAAGATGGACACTTCAGGATATTTCTACTTTGGAAATAGTATGCCTTAACCAATACACAGTGTGAAAATTTCAGTTTCTTGAATCACGTAGCACAAAAGTGAAATTATTAGGCCAAAGAAGAATTAATGGACGCATCAACTCAAACTTTCATGAAGAGCTGTGGGTTCTTTTACTGCTCCAGCCTGGCCAGATAAGAGACAGCCTCAATCCAAAAGCTATCTCAACTCTTCATGTTAAATTCAGTTGTATTAATATGGCAGAACAACTTGGAAGGAGAGGTAGCTCATGCCTAACCAGTTTGAAACGTGAATATGTCACCATTCAGCCACATCAAAATCGCCAGTGCTATTCTTATGACAGTCCAACTTTCACACATGGATTAGTCCAACAAACTAAGCTTACCACAGTCTTTCTCATTGCCAAAGCCAAGGGAAAACACCAGACCAGGAAAATACATTAACAACAAGTTATAAAAAAACTTTGTGTGGATGAGGAGGAGAGTTTTGCCATTGTTTTCAATGGGAATTGTTTGGACATTTTTGCACCAGAACGCTGTTTGGAAGATGGATATTCTTACCCAAAACTGTAGGCTTCAGATCCCAGCCTGTAGGCTGCAGCCAGCTTGTTGATGGATTCAGATGCATGGCTGTAGGCAGCTGAGCTGGTGCTGAGGGACTCAGAGTCAAGGCTGTAGGCAGCGGATCTCTTACTCTGCGCGGCAGAGCGGTCGTAGGCCGTGGATCCATAGCTGTAGGCTGCCGACTCAAGGTCATGGGCTGAAGAGCCATGGCTGTAAGCTGCTGAGGAGTCAAGGCTGAAGCCTGCTGCAGAGGAGTGGCGATAGGCTGCAGAGCCCCTGGCGTAAGCTGCAGATCCTTGAGCGTAGACGGCAGACTTGCTCTTTGTCTCCTTCTGGTACTGGCTCACGGTGGACGACAGCGCTTTGTGGCGGTACGCACGGTCGTAGTGCTCGTGGTGTCTTTGGTAGAAAGGTAAAGACATCATGGGTGCCTTCGAATTCTGGGTTTCACTGCACTTTTCTGAGTATAAATAAACAGGACGATGTCTGAAAAAGAACAGGTCAAACGTAAGGACTATTGTCAAGGAAACTCCTGAGTTAGCATAAAAATAATACCCAACTTCACACAAACTAACACTGAACTTGAAAAATCAACTGCAATGAACCAATTACAATCAACTGCAATTTCTTTTTATCATTTGATTTAGACTTTCAGACAGTTTCATATTCAGGTTTCAAGATGCTCACATCACCCATCACAACCAGAAACCTTTGCACTGTTGTGTCTGTTCATTTGTAGCTGGCTGCCTGCTACTGAAAACTATTCAAGTTTTATGTGCTCACTTATTACTGCCAACTAATGAAACTCTGTGTGCTCTGCTTCTTCAGAGACAGTATAAATAATTTTGTTCAATTACAATAGAGATAATAAAGTAATGAATTATTTTTATAGGCATGAGCAAATCCAACAAGGCTATAAAAGCTGAAACAAAAATGTATGAACATTTCATTTATTTTTGTAATCCAATTTTCAGATTGAATTTAATGTTCCACTTATTATTACAATAGTGAATTAAAGCACTAAGATTGAGAAGGATGTCAGTTTTTCTCAAAATGTGCATTACAGTGATTGTTTTGTATGTGATACCAGGGCTCAGTTTAAAAGGGTTTATTGTGCATTATACCTTTACAGTTTAATTAGGAATCCAGTCTGTATGCAAAGATGCTCCTCAATCCACATCCTTTTCTTTTAACCTAAAATATCATGTTCAAGATTGCCAACACCCTTCCTCCAGACTATAGGCCCATTTAAGCTTTAGTTTGCACATCATCAGTAGATTGTATTGTAGTCACTTGTAGTACAGGTGAGAGGTAGTTCCCATCGCAAAATGGGATGAGAGTTCAGTGCAGAAAGGATTTTCCTTGTTTGTTTTAAAGCCAGCAATTCAGTAATTATTTTGCTTTTGTTTTATTTTGCTGTTGTTATAACTGACTTTTTCTACTTTCACATGCAAGCTTGCCTCAAGTAATTAATATGATAACCTTTCTATCTCTTTGTTTTAGGCTCACATGGCTACTAGGATTGTCCCTGAAAAGGTACCTGATTAGTAATAGAAATGAGCTACAATGAGGAAATATTAAGAAGGATTAAAAGAAGATTCAAAAACAACATTGAGAGGCATTTGCTATTAATTTTTTTAATATCAATCACAACAATAGGAAAACTGTTCAGCTTCTTTTTTTGTTACTATTAATGAAAAATTATTTAATGTTTCAATATAAAATACACTTACAGAACTGAAGAGCAATCATGACTTCAGGAAAATCTAGATATTTCTAGATATTTGGGTTGTCCTGTGCAGGGCCAGGAGTTGGTCTTTGATGATCCTTGTGGGTCCCTTGCAACACGGAGTATTCTGTAATTCTGTGATTTTTTAACCTGGTCTTTATGCTTCCTAGATTTCAGTCCCTGGCTTTTCCTTTAGTGCTTGGTTCTGATAGCAACTCAACAAATTTCAAACTATTCTCTTTGGTAACTGCTGTGGTATTCACCCTAATCAAGGCAAATTATGAAAAAACAACAACAAACCAGACCCACACCCAGCAAAAACCAAAAACAAAGAGGAAAACTTTCTTATATTTCAGGCGTCTTTGTAGGATAATTGAATAGATCATTTAGTTGCAGGAAGTCAACAAGGGAAAAACTTATTCAGAAATTTTTCATGTAAAAGAAATTGCAATATTCTGACCACAGTGAAACTGTGACTTCAAGGAGACCAGATTATGAATCTACTTTATTTTTATCTGGGGAAGAAGGAGAAATAGGAAAGAGTATTAGCCCATTGCTTCATATGGCAAAAATTGATGTTCCTTTTCAATTCACTTATTCCTCATGCTGGCTATTTTTTCATGTCCGCCTAAAAGAGTGCAATTATTCCGTCTAGCATCCTTGTTTCTAATACCTGTCAGTATTTTGTGTTGGTACTTATTTCACTTTGTTAGCTACCAGTAGTACGTAAATCCTCTCTATTTCCCTAGTTTCAGAAGATCAATTTTCTTCATTTTTGTTCATTACCTTCCTCTTCCAGAGCTGGGTTTAGGACTTGTAAGTCATTGTGATCACTGCCTAGGAAGGTTAAGGCATACAGATGAATATTGTCACACACTAAAAGGAAAGGAACATGAGAACATCCTGTTTTCCTTCTGCAGAGTACTACAGTTTGTCTTCACCAGCTTTGTTTGAAGTGCTGGCTGGCTTCATCATTCCTACAGCAGCCACAATGCTAACAGGCATTCAGCTCAGGCATTCCCATAGCCTTCCAGGCTTCACAGGACTGAAGGTGATCCAAAAGTATAAAGCGCTGCATGTGTTGCCCATTAAGAAGTTAGATGAGGCATTTCATTTACATTTTATCAGACCAAAAGAACAAGCTAAAAGGTACAAAGGAAACATTTCTCTTCCAAACATGAAAGGTCTGGATCTTGCCATCCTCAGGAGTAAAAGTCTGTGATAGGAATAAGGACTGTGATAGCAAGGCAGGCACTGAGCACAAAGTCAGCTTTCCTGGTTCAAATCAAAGACCAGCACTGACTCACATTATACAAAAAGAAACTCCTTTCACAGGTATTTTATCAGACTATGAGTTATGTTTTATATCTCTCTGAAACATCATGGATTGCTCACAGGTTAGAATAAGTTGGTTACATTAGTCTGATCAGACAGTAGTGTGATGCTATTGGAAATGACCAGTAACTCAGAAACTTCCAAGGACTTTGCTCCAACTTGGAGCACTGCCTGATTATCAGATTGATTATTCCCATCTCTGTAAGTTTTATATATGCTACCTGCACCCACTTTAGTCTGCATGCACTAACCAGCCTCCTTCAGTGTGAGGGCAACACTCTCTCAAGATCAATGTAGCACTTCAGAGCTTGGCCTAAAAATATTAGTGGCCATTGTTAATCAAATTCGCAGTTTTTGGAGCTGTATTTTAGCAGCTGTTGAACTGAGTATTTAAAATTACTACTGAGCAGATAGACAGTTCTGTACTTGCCCATAGTTCGCAGCTACACATTAAAGAAAGTGATTTTGCTGGCATTACCTCTCGTGCTGTTTATCACTCTGTGTAATTCTTTAAAGATCTACTCCATCAATCAATGAAAATAGTGAAATAGATTTTTAAAAAAGAAACTCTTGTAAGCAGAGAAAATATAACATCCGATATAACAAGAAAATATTTATGTTATTTAAACATTCTCTAAGCCCACAGATGATTACATGACAAACTCCTCCTGTATCACAGCAACCCATGCTTCATTTGAGACTAGTGTGACAACATGCAAAGATAGCTGAGTGAAAGTAGCTGCACTACTTTCTTTTGTTTCACAGCTGAACTTTCAGATGTCTTCAATTCATGTCCACAAATCCCTCAACTGCTGAGCTAAGAAGAATAAAGGGAGCTACTATCAACTTGGCATTACAGATCCAGATTAAAAATAATTGAACACATAAAACCTTCCGGCATAAAAAACCCACTTACCAGGATCCAAATGAATGGCAGCAAACACAATAGCTCTCAAGTGGATGAACAGCACAAAAATACAGCAACAATGAAGCCAGCAAAGAAAGTGGTAGTTAGGACGAGGGGTAAGGACTGGACTTCAAGGTCCAGAACAAAAATAATGCCTGCAGTCAGTGGAATGTCAGAGCCCCAGTCCAGACCTTTTATGGCCAGGGGGATGCTATAAATATAGCATGGAAGAGGGAGAGAGACAGAGACAGATACCGATACCCTGTACTATCTCTGTGCAAAGACACGATGACGGCAGCTTCAAACTAAAGGAGATACAGAGTTCTCCTTCGAAAATATCCCAACTAAATTCGGTATAACATCAGCATTCCAATTCAAAACTGTCTCTAGGAATTTTTTTTTCCCTTAGTTAAATCAGATCTAGGAGGAGAGAAAAAAAAATTGTGTCATGAAGCAGAAACTAGGAAAGACCAATCCCTGTATTGACCTTTTTTGCTACGGTACAAAAATATGAACATTTTATTGGTTCCTTTTTTTTTAATGCCAAGCCACAGTACATGTAATACAGATATTTCAGCTTAATGACAATCTACCAAGACTCTCTTAAGTCATACAATGAATTGCACGTCAATAGAAAAGTATTTTCTTTTTTCTGTTGACAGTGTTACTTTTTTATCATTTTCCTTAAGATAAAATACTAAATTAAAACATGATCTCATGAGGCATTGAAGTAGATATAAACAATGCAGCTCTAAATCCAACCTTTTTTTCTAAATTAAACGGTATTTATTACCTCTAGGAATAATTAAATAGGCTTGTTTTCTTTCTTTTTGGTCACAGCATTCTGGCAAAAAAATGAGAAATCAGCGTGGCTGAATATTACACCAGAACAACTTCTGTCATCCGAGATCTAGTAGGTGGAATGCAGTGTAATTTCATTGTAAATACAAATTTCCTCTGCACTGTAAAATTAACTTTCAATAAAAATGATTAGTGCATTTGTGTTGACAGAAATATTAACCCTCTCAGTTCTGCTGTAGTTTCTCTTCACACTTGTCACGCAACTGAGAACTTTCCAGATCCTCCTGCTCTGCTGATGCTGTCCTCTTTATGGGTGTAACCCCCAGAAGAAGGTCTGGACAAGGCTAGAGGATCCCAGGCTTTCCTCTGCAATAATTCATCAGTATCTTCTTCTTCACCTCACTGCCTTGATTCTACATGAAATCCCTTCATTGTCCCCACTAGCTACTTGTTCTCTGGGGAGCCACTGCCTCCTGCCTGATGCTCCACCATGCAGTAAATTCAGAAGCCTCTTCACCTCCCACACCAGGAGCTGCTCAGATACACCAAACATCTGGGCTTTTGCTTCTTGCTCACGAGGACAGAAACTATGGCCAGCAAAAATTTGTGCATTCACAGAAACTGTACTGTGATTTAGGCCAAATCTGCAACAGGCAGAATGAAAACCAGAACCCTAATACAAGCTTTTCTTCCCCCCAGAACACTGTGCCAGTGGCATTGCCACTGAACTACAGGTTCTGGGCCATAATGTATATTTTTAGATGGAGTAAATGGGGCTTCAGTGGACAGAATTCTGGATTCCATTACAGACTCCTGATCCACTCTTCCCCATAGGTCATTTGCACTGACATTGTAAAAGTCTTAATGACAGGCAAGTTGCTGCAAGATGCAAAGACTTTGCAAGATGCAAAGAAATTAAAACAATTAAACATCACTTTTCTCTGCTCTTATTGCAAGACAATCTGTATTGTTCACAGGTGGGGGATAAAAATAATTTTTCATTTATTATACCTGGAACAACATTTTCAGTGTTTTTCCAGGTATAATAGCACTATGAAGTCCAATACAGTTTTCTAATTCTGTGCTGCCTCTGTTCATTTTGTAAATAAAATGAAGATACAGTGTAACAACAAAATACTATCTATTATTTTGCCCCTTAAATTTACACACTTTAAGATCTAGCTTGCTTATGAGATAATATCCACAACTAATTTCAAATCACTTAACTCCAATTTGAATATCAAAATATATATTTTAAATCACTTGGAGCTCTGCAAGCCTCGGAATTCCTGCAGCACTCTGTATCCACATGTATTTACTCACATTAGTCTTGGGAGAGACACCCTTAGGAAATGCTAGTTCTGTCTTCTCCTAATTAAAACTATGTAGTGCTGGAGACAAGTTTCTTTTTCTGAATGGTAAAGCTGGAATATTAATTTAGACCTTGACATGACAGAAAAAAATAGCTTTCCAGACTGTCCATTGAAGTTTTGAGAGCTACAGCATCCCGTAGCTTGGGGCATAAATCAAATTCCAGAGCACCTCAGTCCATCTCTTTCGCTTGAGTATAATATTAA
This sequence comes from Chaetops frenatus, assembly GCA_013400775.1. Classification (NCBI taxonomy): domain Eukaryota; kingdom Metazoa; phylum Chordata; class Aves; order Passeriformes; family Picathartidae; genus Chaetops; species Chaetops frenatus. Next base: position 217,080 of record VZTR01002042.1, read on the forward strand.
GCAAATCTAGCAAAAAAAAAATTTGGAGAACAGAGGCTTTGAGCATGTGTGTCGTCTCCTGGAGTTTGCTTTCAAACTTGGGTCCAGTTTTCTGAATTGATTTTTCTCCAGAAAAAAAAATCACTTTAGGAAGCTATGCTAATGTCCATTATACCCCAACTAGCCATCTTCATAACACACTGAAGAGACAAGAGGTCTGTCTTCCTTGTCCTCACCCATAAGAAGGCATTCATCTCCAGGTTTCTGTTTATTCCCTGCATCATTCTCAGCTCATATGTTTAATAAGGAATTAACCTTTTAACAGAAGGGTCTGAGTGCAGCCTACAAGAGCTTGAGTGTCTGGCCTCACACCTGAAGAACCAAGTACAAGACCACTATATCCTTGATACAGATAGAAGTTTTTCCAAAAGCCACTCAAGCTATTGATCAATTTTTCATCATACAGAAATATTTGCCTTACCATTATTAGCAACCTTTATTCTGCAGCGTCTCTCTGGAACTGGAAATGTCACATAAAAATGTGATTGCTGACAGCATTTATTTTCCTTTGTAACACTATAAAGGTTTCTGTCCATAATAAAACCTTACCCTAAGAGCATAGAGCAGATTCCTGGAGCTATTCCAAAAGAAAATCCCTATAATTTCTTTTAAAAAGTACTTTTGGCACTTAGATGTTTTTCTCAGTCCGTAGCATCTCTGGTCATTTTAACTTCCATATCGAAACAGATGGTTGTTAAATGTTGTCCCACACTTTATCATTCTTCCCTAAACACCATAGATTTTTCAATACCTTTATTCCAATAATGATGAATAGTTTCTAGTACCATCATTGTGTTAGGTTTGTATCTTGGCCAAAACACCTTGACACACAATTGTTGAAGAACCAGACTTGTGCCAACTGCAGACAAACCAAAACCAGAAAACTTGACTGAGGTATAAAATCTGAGCTCCTGCCATTTGGGTATGCAGCTTTTAGAAGCAGGTAATAGGCTTCAAAATGTGAGCTAAAAAGTTTAGGCAGGATATTGGCCCAATGTCTGGGACTGGGACAATGGGAAGAACACTGGCTGCCAGGTCCTGATAGAGCCTGTGGGGAGCTCCCATGGCCCCTGGGGAGCACTAAAAGCAGTGACTTTGCAGTGATTGTCACCCCCTTTTCTGTTATCCATAGCCTGTGTAACTGAACTATTTCATTACAATGAAAACAATCTGTAGATATTATCCTACTGAAGTGCAAGCTCCTATTGCAATAATAAAAAGCAAGTGACTCAGGTATTACAATAATCATTTCCACAATCACTCAGGCACAGCTAACACCAATTTATACAGTACATAAGAAGACCTTTCATTTTCTTTGTCCTCACGTTGATTGATGAAATACTTTTGAATCAATCAAATGTTTCTTTTAAAAGAAAGGATAGTGGCAATGTCTGAATAGAAGAAAGAAAATTGTCTTTAGCTCTTTAGCCATCACACGATGATCTTATGTCTAATGTAACAATTAGGCTCAAACAATTAGAACAAAGTTTTGAGGAAAATTTCCATCAGAAATTTATAGATTGCTTTACTAAACACTCTCTGCAGGACAGACCCTCAAATTTCAAACATCAATTATGAGTAAAAAATTCTTCCAGAAGTTGGGGGTGAATACAAAAAGACCTGGTGAAGACAGAGGTGAACATCAGCCTGTTTAGTGTTTAAAGAAGAGAAGGAGATACACTGAAGAACAGAAGGAACTGATATTAGGATCTGATGGCTGAACATGCAAGTCAGAGATAATTTTGGTGATAACTTCCCAGGTGTGATTTAATTTTAAATGAAATAGCTCAAACATCAACAGCATAAGCTGCAGCACCAAATGGTTATGAGACCATTGCCAAACCCACCAGGACATTTCATAAATATTCAGAGAGTTAATCAAATTATTTGAGTAGTTTTTTCAGTATCTTAAAATATCTCCTATAGCTGGTGACTTCAAGGTCCAATGTAGCTATATTCCACAAGGGCAGCAGTATTCTTAACTCTGAAATGGATTAATCCTGATTTTTATGTGATGGGCCAATACTCTGGTTTCTCCATCCATGCTGTAGGACAAGTTTTTTTTCATTTCTGAGCAACTTCAATTTTGGAGACTCGACAAAAGGGACCGGCAGGAACTAAAATAAGATGCTTCAAAGACTGGAGGGCAAGATCAGTTTTCTGTCTGATGATGGTCAGTATTGGACAGTCCAGGAAAACATGCAAGAAATCAAAGTGGACAGGTTTACAATATCCTTTCCAGGGGATGTTTCACCCTAACATTTGTTGCTTAACTAGTTTTTGATCTTATAGCTCAAGTGACCTATAGGAGAAGTTGTAGTGGCTTAACAAAGCCCTTTATTTTTTAAAAAAAATTTAAATAGCTGTTCACAGTAAAATTCTAGAATTCAGTATAACACTAGTCCTACAGAGGAGAGCTCAGCCTTAACTGCCTCTCTGAAAATCAATTGGGATTTGCTTATTATATAAGCTGTTGAATGTTTCTAGTTCCCCATTTGTCTTTGAATTGCTATAGCTTGTTACTGGCTTTCTAGCAGAAACTTTCAATGCCTTGTTAGCATATCCCTGCCTCATCCTCTGAACTCTCCTTCAGCTGGACCCAGCAAGGTGGCAGCAGTCTTCTCCCCTCAGTAACTGGAAAGAAGTAGAGGACTCCTGCCTCATTTCTAATGACTGCCATCCACAACCCAGCAAATTTGTACCCAAAACAATCCTCATAATTCAGTGTAAGGTTAAACAGCAGCAGCAAAATGCGAATCCTAAACTAGCAAATCCATGCCCTCCAAGTTATTTAGCCACAATAAATTTTAGAAGGGTTCCTCCAAAATACTGTGCCTGTCTATTCCCCCAGTGAAAAGCACTGACTTCTGGGTGAGTGATTTACACCTCTTTTCAGTACTTCCACTAAGCAAACTGTAGAGATGTGGAGAGGAATATATGTACCAAAGGGGCATCAGGTGTGCCCAAAACCCCACTGGCTGCTGGGGCTCCCAAGGAAAAGCAACTGTGGGCTCATTGCCAGAGTGAGAAATCTCTGTGACTGCAGGTAGTGGACCTAGAAAGAGGTACCAAGAGCAACTTACAGGGCAAGAAAGGGCCAAGCAGGAGGTGATTGTCAACTATTAAAATATCCTCCTCTGCCTACTCAAGCAGCTGGCTTAGAAAGCAGAACATCTTTATTTCCCTGATAGTAGGTATAACAGACGGATTTATCCAAGAGAGATTTAATTAACAAATTCCAGCATCAGTGATGGTGTAGTTCTGGCAATACAAAATTCAGCACAAGACTTTTTCACCTGCTATTTACTGAGCTATTCAGTTTCAAGTGAGTTTTTCAGCCACCCCCTATCTATTGGCACTATAGCTAGTCCAAATGAACTAGTTGATTTAAATCTCCTCCAGATATATCTCTAGATATAGATATATGTCTGTGTGGGCATAACATCCATGATTTTTTCAGCACAGGAGCTTGAGGTCATTGAGGTTCTGTTAAAACCCAGATGATGCTATAAAATGAGGCATAATGTACATAATGAGAAAGCTCAGCCTCCTAATGAAAACACTGACTTATGAAGCACAAAGGGCACTATTAAGTCAAGGCTGTGCTTATGCAGCCTTAACTCTGTCCCTGTGTCTGATTATTTCTTTTATTTGTGTTTGTATTTCTACCACTTCTCACAGTAAAGAGCAGGACCACATCACTTTGATGTGAAGGCACATTGATCACCTGCTCCCTCACTCCTGTGCTATTTTTTAAAACTCTCCTCTTCCTTACTTTTCATCTACAAATTTTCGATTCGAAACACCACACTACATGCTGACATTGCTCACCAGTATTTGAGAAAAAAATACATGGACATGATCGATTAAGTCCAGAGCAAGGCCACAAAGATGATCAGAGGGCAGGAGCACCTCTCCTATGAAGACAGGCTGAGAGAGCTGGGGCTGTTCAGCTTGGAGAAGAGAAGACTCTGGGGAGACCTTATAGCACCTTCTAGTACCTAAAGGGGGTCTACAACTGAGCTGGAGAGCAACTCTTTACCAGGACTTGTACTGGCAGGACAAGAGAGAATACCTTTGAAGTGAAAGAGGGCAGCTTTAAATTGGGAATCAGGAAGAAATTCCTTACTGTGAGGGTGGTGAGGCACTGGAACAGGTTGCCCGGGAAAGTTGTGGATACCCCATCCCTAGAAGGGTTCAAGGCCAGGTTGGCTGGGACTTTGAGTAACCTGGTCTAGTGGAAAGTTGTCCCTGCCCACGGCAGGAGTGTTGGAATGAGATGACCTCTAAGGTCCCTTCCAGCCCGAGCCATTCTATGATTTCACCCCAGGAGCTCAGTTTCTGAGATCTTACATAAGAACTTCAAAGGCTAAGATATGACATAATATGTCAGAAACAAGTGATATAGGGACCATTTTGGTGTGCAAAGCAGAGGCTGTAGCACTGCTGAGTGTACAGCCTGTCCTGTCCTGCATACTCAGCTTCTCATCTACAGTATTTTTCATTTGGCACTTGATTTAGTAATTTGAAATTGATGTAGAAAACAAATCATTGCCCAGTTGACCTAAAAACCCTCCTATTAAAAATCTTTGTACTGTTTCACACCAGCTACTTTGAATCCCTTCCACACCTTGTCACTACTTGATCTCTGTTTAAACTGCACAAAGATTTTATATGCACTTGTAAACTTGACAGGCAAATGTAACAGAAATTTATTCAGAATATGCAAATCAAGAGGGGAAAATATTCTCTCACTCTCTTTTTTCCCTTGACTCTGGTGATGATTACTGTTGCTTTGCATAAATCATAGCAGAGCTGTGGGAGCTGGAGAGATACAAGATTCAAGCTTCCTGTCTGAAGTAATTTGTCAAAAAATTTCCATGTACTGATGTGCTTTCAAAGGAATTAAGATATTGTATCTCATATCTTTCAGTTGTTTTATATTTTAAACATCAGTTTATTTAACTTTTACTTATAACCNGAAATTCCTTACTGTGAGGGTGGTGAGGCACTGGAACAGGTTGCCCGGGAAAGTTGTGGATACCCCATCCCTAGAAGGGTTCAAGGCCAGGTTGGATGGGACTTTGAGTAACCTGGTCTAGTGGAAAGTTGTCCCTGCCCACGGCAGGAGTGTTGGAATGAGATGACCTCTAAGGTCCCTTCCAGCCCGAGCCATTCTATGATTTCACCCCAGGAGCTCAGTTTCTGAGATCTTACATAAGAACTTCAAAGGCTAAGATATGACATAATATGTCAGAAACAAGTGATATAGGGACCATTTTGGTGTGCAAAGCAGAGGCTGTAGCACTGCTGAGTGTACAGCCTGTCCTGTCCTGCATACTCAGCTTCTCATCTACAGTATTTTTCATTTGGCACTTGATTTAGTAATTTGAAATTGATGTAGAAAACAAATCATTGCCCAGTTGACCTAAAAACCCTCCTATTAAAAATCTTTGTACTGTTTCACACCAGCTACTTTGAATCTCTTCCACACCTTGTCACTACTTGATCTCTGTTTAAACTGCACAAAGATTTTATATGCACTTGTAAACTTGACAGGCAAATGTAACAGAAATTTATTCAGAATATGCAAATCAAGAGGGGAAAATATTCTCTCACTTTCCTTTTTCCCTTGACTCTGGTGATGATTACTGTTGCTTTGCATAAATCATAGCAGAGCTGTGGGAGCTGGAGAGATACAAGATTCAAGCTTCCTGTCTGAAGTAATTTGTCAAAAAATTTCCATGTACTGATGTGCTTTCAAAGGAATTAAGATATTGTATCTCATATCTTTCAGTTGTTTTATATTTTAAACATCAGTTTATTTAACTTTTACTTATAACCTTGGATTTTTCATCAGGTCTAATTTTCTTGTGTCAAAACTTTTCTATGTAATATCTGTCACGGCCATCTCAGCTGAACTGTATTTCCTTATATGTTTTAAATTGAATCCCTTTCCATTTGAAAAAAGAGTTGTTTGTTTAGTTGGGTTTTTTAGTCATGTTATGAATATCTAAAGAAAAAATTTCTGGATTTTGCCCCACAACAAATTATTTTCTTGCCATTTTGAGAAAAAGGCAGGGAGACTGCAAATAAAAAATGAATTTATTTTAAACAAATAGTCATTTCTTCAAAGCTATCAAAGATCAGTCTAGCAGACAAAGAATTTCATGTGGAATCTTAACAGAAACCCATCTGCAATATAATGGTTTGCAAAAGGAAAAACTGCTTTCCTCCATGCCTGTGAGTTCTGTTTTTGCAGCCACTGACTTTTCTGAAGTACTAAGTAAACACGAACTGGAAAAACCCTGCTGGAGGCTCTCATAGATGAGTAATTGTCAAGCATTGCAAGTAAGTTGAGACAAAAACATTCTCTACATTAAAATAAAATGAACCTTGAGAATGTGATTAACTTCCTGCCCTTTTCTGGTTTCCAAGGAAAACTTTCACCCCATGTTTGTGGCAAAACACTGCCATTTTGCTGGCCAGCTTGGTAATTTGGTACTGCTCCCTTTATAAATCATAGGAATCTGGCAGATTTTCCTGGTCTGTAACCATCACAGCTGCATGGTACCCATGACCTAAGAACCAGAAGGTTTTGGTTCATCTTTCTTCTCTTTGGTATAACTTTTGATCTTGTTATTCTGTGTTCTTCTATTCCTTTTTTCCATTTTTCTTCTCTTTTCCAAGAAGTGTTTTGCTCTTCAAAATATCTTGCTTGACTGTACAAAGTACCAATTTCTAAACTTTCTTTACACCGTGGGGAATTACTATTTTGAACAATGCAACACCAGCAGAATTTCTAAATCTAGCTGTACTTAAACTGTGATTTATAGTCACACTTCTCTCCAAGGAGTCTGCATTGTGTGCAGGCAGTATAAGATCAATCTTTTCAGCTACTCTAGTTAGCCTGAAGTATGTAGTCTCTAGTATGTCTGAAGTAAAATAAAAGAGTGGTTATTAATTTTATTGGATTGCATTTATGCACTTGGAACAATTTTCAGTTGCCAAGAAAGTCATTACTGATCTTAAGCAGAAAAAAATCCGTCTAGGAAAATGATTAAGCAACTAAGCCTCTGTGTAAGTGAAAGACTTCAGAAACTGGCTGAGAGTTTCAATCTTCATAGAGAGGATTGCTGGTGACAGAGAACAAGTGTCCCATCATTTTACTGTCACCACTCTATTTGCCATTATTTCTGTCTAAATAGCCTTTTGTTTGTAGAAATTTGTATACTGTTTTATTTCTCCATTTTCATACCACTAGTCCAGCTAACAATTTCTAGTAATTACTATCAACAGACAGCACAGCACATCTAAAAGCTAATTTGGATCTATAATGAGAATCACAAAACCCACAAAATAATTCAGGTTAGAAGGGACCTAGGTGGTGTCTTGTTGGCCCTCCCGTTGAAAGCAGGGTCATCTGTGAGATTGTTCACAGCATTGTTGAGTTGAGTCCTGGAAACCTCCAGCAATGGAGAGTGCACAACCTCCCTGGGCAACCTGATTTAACCCTTGCCTAGTTTAACAGCTGAGAGACAGGAATATCATCCGTACACCTGCACAAATTTGGGGGCTCTCCACCAAAACCCTACTTTGGTTTTTCATTTGTCTTTCTAAAAAACTGTGACATGCTTGTGGCTCTACAATCTGGTGTTTAAACTCCTCCAGATACCCCAATGCCCACAGGTTGTCAGTACTCTGAAAGCTGTAGAAGAGTAACAATGGACAATTTGGAGATCTGATGACAGATCTGTTTTAAAAATCTCTGCAGTTTAACTGTATTTTGCTATTTTTACTATTCTCTTTACTGTTTCAGAACTGTTAGCATCAAACACAGCCCTGGAGCCAGTAGTTTATCAATGACACAAAGCAAAACAATTTTGCTCTGTTGCACAAGTTTCTGGTGTCCAACTGTGCTTCCAAAGCTTTCCTTCAATCTAGTTGCTGATTTTTGATAGTGACAGGCTCTGAAGAAGATTTAAAGGATATTTTGACATTTCAGCCTGCTTGCCCAATTTTCCATCTCCCATCCTTATGTCCCTATGTCCTGCTTTTCAAACTTTGCCTTTCCTGATGGAAAATCGGGCTACAGCTCAAGTCAACAGGCTGGTAGCATTGGAGGAATGCAGCTGGTGAAAGCTGCTGAGGAGAACGGGTGGAAACCTCTTCTCTGACCTGGAGTCAGTTGTGTGCTGCCACCAAAGAGGAGGTTTTCCCTAAGAAGGCAAACCTTGACACCTGGATGATCTCCAGACGTAGCTCATGGAAAGGTTAGTGCAACATCACTGCTAGATTATCATGAGGGCTCACAGGGTTGCAAGCATTTGATATGATCAAAATATGATGTCCAAAGACATGGTTAAGTCTTCAGCTTTATGTCCAGATAAAGGATGTGGGCCTCAGAAGATGGGAATTATCTTTTCAAAGGTTCTGAAAGAGCTGCATGTGAAGCTGAAGTGGTTTCAGAAGTTTCATGACCCACATGAAAGAAGATGATCTTCTTCACACTGGACAGTGGCAAGGAAAAGCCACTGACAACACTTGTCAATGTTAGAGACAGGCAATCTGTTTTTGCCTTATTCAACACTGAAAGCACTGAGCTGGACAGATATTGCACACTGTGAAAACACAGAGCTGTTGCAAAAACAGGTATTTTAACATTTCTATCTATTCACTAAAATTGCTGAAGAACATTAATTTTCAGAGCACTGCATCTCTGAATTATGTGTATAACTAACAGATCATAGTTCAGTATTCTGAATCAAACTCAGTATTCTGAGTGCAAACTCAGACTAGCTAATCAACCACATGGTTATTTGCATAGATCAGTGAAAACTGCTGAAAGCAATATTGATATTCACAATCTCTAGCAAACATGGTAATGCTTTATTTGTTTTTATCTTTTCTGTCTAGGTGTCAGATACAAGCATAATATTATTTCACTGAAAATAATTTTAAAGTAATGAGCTACAATCAGCTGTACAATTCACAAAGCTCTCCAGTTTCAATCCCTTCTAAGCACAAGGTCTTAAAACAAACTTGTAATAACAAATTGATTTTGGAATTCATCTAATTTTACCTAGAGAAAGCGATTGCCTGGGAAAGACATATCTTGAGAATCCCAAAATACTTAAATGAAGAAACACTATATATTAGGGCTGTTCCAGATACAGTACTCAGGGTGTTTGGGAACTGCACTCACTGGGTGAGCTGCACATACACTTCATTATCAGCTACCTTTTAATTATGGTGGACTCCATGGGAGTTCAAGTTCATTGTTCCAACTTGGGCAAGCAGATGGAGGGCTGACAAATCTGAATAGTCTCAAGGAATGGTCTGGCACTGGCACAGTCTGAGCACAGGAGGGGTTATCCTCTTCCCTAGCCTTTCTTTACACTGCAATCCCCAGGTTTTCAGTCTGCCCATGGAGGTGGAGCAACAAAGAGATAGCAACATAAGAACCAAATATGTGCAAGATTGACCAGAGAATATAGTTCTAGAAATGTATTTCAGACTCCAGAGATCTAAGTCAAATTTCCAAACATTAAAATCCTGCTACATAATTACCTTTGTATTTTCTTTTGTAACTGGCTCCTACTTTCCCTGTAGCACAATGAATAGAGATCTGTTTCCAAAGCACTCTTGCAAACTATTTGGAATTTAAAGTTTTTGAGTCACGATCATTTTGGTGCTGCATGCCTATGTCCTATTTTGAAAATGGTTCCTCTCAGAGTTTTCTCAGTAGAGCAAGTACCACCCCTATGAAGTGCCAGCATTGACTTTGCTGGCTAAGTAAGATGTTGCAACCTAATTCTCTGCAGTAACTGCAAAGCTAGTGCTCTCAAGCTTTGCCCAGGTTTCTCCTGCTCACCTTGTAAGGGTAGCAGCCATTTGAAACCTGCTTGGGATGTGGCATTAAAAATTCCACATTTTTGTCACAGAATGTCTTTGGTTCTAGTGTCCTCAACACAAATAGTCCTGTGATTAACATTAGCTGCTCCAGTTCAAGAAGATGCAGTGGCACCGGTGTCTTGGGTTTTATCTTTCCATGAGTCTTCAAATTGTTCTGAAAAATATATTATAAAAATCCTTGTCAACATGTGCTCTTACTAACTGATCTCAACGTTGCTGGTAGCAAGCTGACAGTGGAGTAGAAAAGTCTCTTTTGCCCAGGTATTTTCTGCTTCTGAACTGTTTGCAGAATGGTTCCTCCAGTATCCATCATCTGTGTGTTACACTGGGCTAGATGAGCTATTCAGAAAACTACACACAGAGGGCTGCACTCCTTATGTGTAGGCACACACAGGACATGATCCTAAAATGCCTGCTATCATAGTGGCAATACAATCTCTTTATCACAAGAGGTGCTGCTCTGCATGGCCTATGACAGTGCTAACCCAAAGGGATATGATTCCTAATCTTCACCAAGAGAAAAACAGTGCCAGGAAGATAGCCTCTAGAATTATCATCTCTACAGACACACACACACTTTGGATTAATTAGAAACATTCCTATAGATAACAGCATAACCTTCGTAGGAATAATTAGAACAGAGATATGGACCCACAACATTCAGAGTTATTAGATAAAGTTAAAAGCATGTGGAGTCTGGAGTTCATGTGATTCACTGTCTTAGAAATCTGATACCAACCCAGGGACTAAATGTGCACAGCAAAAAAATATGAGGCATATCTTTGTTTACTATTTATAGCCACATGCAAAAACAGAGAGGAAGCATTTTTTTTTACTAGATGGGTCTTATTTTCTATGAGATGGTCCAAATTGGAGCCCATCTGATGTCCATTTATCACCTCCTGGCAGTTCTTTGCAGTTTAGCCACATTTTTGTTGGGAAAAAAAAAAAAAAATTTAAATATCACTTTTCCTCTGTCCAAAGCCCAAAGAAAATGAAAGTTAGCTACCTAGGAGAGATCAAATTGAATAGTTGAAGCATATTTTCACATTCTGTCATTTTACAAATTAAAGTTTTAGGATACTTAGCTTGCAGAGGCTGAACTGCTTGAAAGCTCCAGATTTCAATGGGATTTTGTGAAAAATCCTTGTGATTTCCACACCAGGGGGGAATGGCAATAAATTGGGACAAAAAGCATATAATTCTTAAAGATTTTACTAGTATTTTATGGTACTTTTTTACATAGGATGGAGAAACAGTTTCCATCAAACCAGCCAGAGACACCTTGAAACTTTTAATATATGTACTTTTCATTACTTCTGCAAGTCTGAAGTGTCATTAAAATAAAATACACCATGGGCAATTTTTTTCAGCTGATATCTGATTTCTCTCATTTTGCTTGTATAAAATAATGGTACCTTATTAAGTGTACCACAGTACTTTACATTTCCCATGAATGAAAAAGTCCTGTGTTTGAGGTTTTGGAGGGGAAGGGTGTGCGCTGCTCTGGCATCCATGGTGGGCAGACAGCTGAATCCTCAGCCAGCGTCTGGGAGCAGGTTTGAGTACAATCCTGAAAAATGTATTACTGGTTTCCTGAAGAAGGGCTGATTTCCTGCTTACTCATCTGTAAATTCTTACTGTTTCCTTAGAGCTCTCCAGAGGCTGTTTCACTAGCTGGCATGGTACATAGAGGGAATCTGTCCCCTCCCTCTGCTAGTGCCAGCAGGGACTCACGACCAAGTACAGCTGCATAATGAATGCTAGAGGCTTAAAAACAGCTGCTAATCAGCTCCAGAAATTCCTGGTGGAGCAGTTAGAGTTTTCTTTTGCAGCCTGATTGCTGGAAGAGCTCAAGTGAGCAGCGTCTAGCCCTGTTCATGGGCGTTCTGTCCCAGCAAGGGGGTACCCTTCCAGGAGGGTGCAGGAGCATGGGAAACCCAACCTGCAGTGAGGAAGCCAGAGTCCCATGTTCCCCCCTGCAGCAGCTCCAGAGAAAGCAGGGAGGGCTGGACAAGCAGGATCTGGTGGAGGGAGGGCTGGACAAGGGCTTCAGAACTGCTGTCGGAAAAGTGGGAGCTTGTCCTCTTCCTTCCTTGAAATTGTTACAGGGGGAGAAAAAGGGAGGAAAGGGATTTTATTACAACTGTCAGATACCCCAAGGAAGCCTTTCTGGGGTGCCACCACAGGGGAGCATGGTCTCTCAGCAGCTATTCTGCAATACTAGACACAAGGAGCCTGCCTCTAAAATGGAAGTATCTAGAGGGACTAAAAACCAGCTTTTTTCAACTTCGCCTATCATTTGCTATCAGCTCCTGTTCAATATTATCACAAAGCCATGGGTCAGATTCCAGTTTTGGGTGGAGCACTTGGAAAATGATTTTGCTCTCTCCCAGATGAAGAAGTTGAGTCAAGTTACACGTGCCATTTCACATTACTGTCTGGTTTCTGGTCTTGAGGCTGCTTTAATGTGTAAAATAGCCAGAGTCTTAATACTTTCCTTTTAAAAGTGAGATTTCATTTTAAAAAGCATGAAATTTCTCTCTCTAAACAAAGGTTTTTGAGATATCTTCCCAGTTCATCAATAGGATAAAATACCCTTCCATAGCTGGCAAAAGGAAGTCAGTGGAGTACTGGGGGCAAACAGACCAGTTAGATAATGCTCAGATAATGGGAGAGGCCTATAGATAGGAAAAATTCCAAATATTTGATTTTAAGAGCATTTATGCCTTTCATTGATTTTCTGCAGTCCTCATTACTTTTCCTTTCCTGCACAAAGGAGCAAACATGTTCCAAACATTAACATCAAAATTAACATGTTCCTGTGGGATATCTAGGCATATTTGAACCAGGAAGCATGGCTAGAGAAGGAAGGTATATCAGAGCTTTGTGAAGCTGGGTTTAATTTCCTGCATCAATTAACTCATTTTTCCATTGCAACTTGTTTGTTTTTTCACTGCTGTCCATGTGCTCAGTTCATCAATTCTCACCAAAAAGGGCTGATAAAATATGAGTTCTCCACTGCCTTCCAGGTTTGAAGAAAACTCATTCCAAATATGTTTTTCTTTTCCAGCTCTTGGAATATTTGTTTCTATACACTTTCCAAGCACTTGTATATTTTATTTAATTCATATTTATTCAAAATCTCCTTCTAAATTCAGCCCAGGTCCAGAGGAAGATTTTCAAACCTCATTCAAGTGGTAGGTCAGCTCTGACTCGTCACACTCACACAGAATGTTTCTCTGCTGCAAACAAGGAGATTCATTTTGTTATACAAATGGAAAACATATTTGCCATAGGTGTCGTTGATCACTATGATGCTGTATCTGTTATTGCATTTGTAACTGTGATTGAAACAAAATGCTTTCCATCCTAGAAAAATAATATTTGAGCATTCCATAAAATGAACATGCTGATTCTCAGCCTGTACCAAAACCAGAGAGACTGCTCAGGGTTTCATCACATGTGAAACTGCTATGTCAGGTTTCATAAAGTTTTAACAGCTGTGATACGCCCAGCTCACAGGAAAGTTTCTGAAGCAACCAGAGCTTAGAGACTTCTCTTAAGTTTCCAGTGATTGGGAAAAAGCAATTAACAGCAGTGAAGCAGAGCAAAGAGGAGCAGCTATAACAAGGCAGGACGTCACTTTGTAAAACGTCAAGAAATTTCCCTTGGCAGAGGCACTGCTCTATGGCCCTCAGCACAGGAAAGACATGGACATGCTGGGACAGATCCAGAAGTCCTCGAAAAATTATCTGACCACTGGAGCACCTCTCCTTTGAAGACAGGCTGAGAGAGCTGGAGAAGAGAAGGCTCTGGGGACACCTTGTAGCAGCCTTCCAGTTCCTGGAGGGGGAAGAGAGAGTGGGAGAGGAACTTTTTGCATCGGTATGTAGTGATAGGATGAGGGGGGATGGCTTCAAACTCAAAGAGGGCAGATAAAACGAAGACATTAGATATTAGGAATAAATTATTTCCTGCGGGGGTGGTGAGGCACTGGAACTGGTTGCCCAGAGAATTTGTGGATACCCCATATCTGCAAGCGTTCAAGGCCAGTCTGGACAGGGGTTTGAGCAACCTAGTCTAGCAGGAGGTGTCCTTGCCCATGATAAGAGGTTTGGTACTAGACGATTAACTTTAAAGGTGCCTTCCAACCCAAACCATTCTATAATTCAGTAACTTTCTTCTGTGATTTGGGGAGTTCAGAAGTGCCCCAAGCCTCAACCCAGCGCCCGCGGCACTCGTCGGGTCTCTCCTCTCCCCTCGCTTCCGCAGCCCCCCGCAGGACTTGGCCCACATGGCTTTGATGTCACCTCACAGCGTCCCCGCTCTCCCGTCCGCGCCGGTAGCGGAGCCGGGCTGTCTCCTGTCTCCCGGCTCCTGCCCAAATGCGGAGCTCCCCTTGCTGGTGGCAGCCGGTACGGGACCCGCTCCCGGCTCCCAGCGCCGTGCAGCGACACAAGCCTGCCCGGGCCAAGGTGGGGATCCCAAATCGAGGGCGGTGAACCATCCCCAGTCTCCCCAGAACCTGTCAGCAGGCGGCTGCAGGGCTCCGCTGCGAGTGCAAGCAACAGCACCTTTGGCTTCTTTAAAGGCCCATCGTGAGCCGTCAGGGAGGTGCAGGGACACATTCTCACTCTAGGAATGCCACCAGGCCCATGATGTGGCACTCACCTTCCACATGCTGGAATCAGCTGGAGTTGCACTGTTTAAGTAAACTCATATTATTTACTGTAGTGTGGAAGTCATGTGTTGCTTGCTGGAGCTGGGAACTAGTCAAAGCATATTCCTTCTTTCCTGACTCAGTAGTGATAAATCCCAGAATGTAACAGCAGTCTGGCTTCTTTGGTTTATTTTATTTAACTGTCTGACTATCCTATTGTTTACATAACTAAATAACATAATATATTCCCCTGAGCTTTGTTGCAAATGTATTGAGTTGTTGTCACTATTGTTATATTGTTGTTGTTGATATTGTTGTTATAATTTGTTATTGTTAATCTTTAACTACTTTGGTAATCATTTCACTTCTTGGAAAAACAAATCATTTGAAAAGCATTAGACAAATTGCTAAATTTGAATTATGGTTAGAGCAGGTAAATCATCTGTTTGTGTATGGTGCTTTGCTTTCACTTCTTTGAATGCCCTAGGTCCTACTGAATTGTCTGGGGATTTGTATGACACATGAACTTTAATAAAGTATGCAGTTCACTGAAGGATCCTTCTTCCAGTAAAATGCACCCTCACAGAGGAGACACACCGATGGTGTGACATTATGGCTCTTTTTATCCATATGGCCAGGATTTTGGAGGCAGCAGACTCTTCTCAGTAAATTGATGTAATTCACTTTAGGCTGCCCCTGCCAGCCTGCATTACAATATTATCATTTCCATGGAGGGAAATTGTATTCAATGTATGTGGGAAATAACAATCTACATGCAGAGTAAGGAGTTGAGACTGAGAAGTTCCTAAGCAGTGCATAGAACACAGCAGTGGAGAGCCTTATAATGACAGAGCATGAAAAGACATGGAAGATGCAAAATGCAGAGATGCCAGAGGCCAGGAGACCCCATGAAGGCAGATCCTTCCCCAGACAATCCACCACAGAGCAGGGCAGAACGCCTGCTGGGCAAGAGAGGAGCCTGGTTGGTCCATTAACACTGGATTTACTGCAGTGAGACTATCCACACAAAGGAGCCACCGACCCAGGAGGATTAGCCTAAGTCTAGGTATACTCAAGACGGGGTTCAAAAGCAGCCTTGCAATACTTCTTTTTTTAGGGAACTCTGGCCTCTGAGGAAGGAGCAGGTAAGTCACTTTAAGGTAGTATCTAGTTACTTGGGTGTGCAAATATTGGAAGCTTGTAGTGCAAACTTCCAAATCCCACTGGAAGCAGACTCCAAAACTACCTAACTTACTGACACTCCCTTTGCATTCCCAAACCTAATCTTTAGCATTTATGGTCGTCTACCTCACTTGTGCTTCAGTTTCACCATCTGTAAAGTGAACTCATGGCACTTTATTATACAGTAGAAGGAAGTTTAATGACAAGAATAATACAAATGAATAATCAATTTTTTTTGCAACTAGTTAATTATCTTTTTCTGGAAACAAGATTGCTCTTCGTGAATCAATATTACTGCTGTATTCCTTAAAGATGCCTGAAATCTACCGAGTCAGTTTCTCCCTACTTCTCAAAATAAAAGGTTGCTCACCTTTTCCCAGTAAGAAATTATTCAGAAAAAAAAAAAAAAAATGTAAGAGGTTAATCAGCTATGGTGATTTAGAGTGTGGGCCAAAGTCCTCTGTGGTTAGTCAATATATTAAGTATTATTCATTATGTTAAATATTAAACCCAACAGCTGCTCATATCCAGGACTCTCCAGACACAGATACCAAGTATGAAGGATTATTCTGACAGGTCTTCCTACATATTCCTTACTAACATTTTAGCCTTTGCTTGTAATTTCCATTTTTCCAATTTCACATAAGCTAAAATACAATTTTAGTGTAGGTCATAAAAATGAACACTGCGTTAATATTGTACCAATTTTTGAAGGAAAACATTAGAAAATCATTGTCATTGTATTATTTATTGTTGCATAAAAATACCTTTAAATAGATAAATATTCTGATCTCTGCTTATATCAAGGCTAACTTGGACAAATTACTCATCAATTTTGCCACTGACTCCAGCTGTGGAAGTACTGGACACTAGAAACATAAGAAACAAAAATGGAAAAAAGTAATTCAGAGCACAGATGGGTTTTGTAGGCGGCATGAGGAATGACCCATTTCTGGATCTCGAGAGGAAACATCTCAGCTTCCACGTTGGAGCTACCCTGCAACAGAAACTCAGGAGTTTCTGTGTTATGACACAACAGGCTCATCCCAAATGGGCACCCTGCAGCAACCTGCCAGTGCCCAGGGAAAGGTGGGAGATGTGACAGCAACCACCAGAATTCCCTATAGGTAAAAAATACTGCCAGCAGTTGCAGGGACAGGGAAAACTGCAAGAGGCTTTTTTTGACTCTGCAGGTGCTGAGCAGAGATGTTACCCCAGAGCTGTGCTCTCTGCCCCAGCCAGGTAGCCCATGGCGGGGGCCACACCTCCTGGACACTCAGTTAAGTTCATTTCCCTCAAAAAAGTCAGAAATACTCCTACTGCTTTCACAAACTATGTGACTTCCTATACAGTTGCAAACTCTGTAAAAATTAAGTAGAACTATATGCAAAGTTATAAATTAGGCCACATTGGCAGCGGCTGTGATATCTATTTGTTATACGATGCTGTTTGTATCTTTGAGCTGTAGTCACCTTTTTTTGGATGATGTTTCTGTTCATCCCATATTCCTCTTCATCTCGGCTTAAAATCAGTATTACTTACTAGGAAAAGGTTCTTCCAGAGAATGGCTGGCACTGGAACAGGCTTCCCAGGGAGGTGGTCAGAGCACCAAGCCTGACAGAGTTCAAGGAGTGTTTGGGTAATTCTCCCAGGCACAAGGTGTGATCTGTGGGGTGTCCCGTGCGGGAGCTGGACTTTTATGATCCCTGTAGGTCCCTTCCAAGTCAGGATATTCTGTGATCATCTGTGAGTCTTCCAGACACCGCAGCAGCAGCTGAGCATGCAGGACAGTGCCATACCATGTTGGGCTGTTTAGAGCTGCAACGTCAATCAAGGGACTGGAGCACCTCTCCTATGAGGAAAGGCTGAGGGAGTTGGGCCTGTTCAGCCTCGAGAAGAGCTAACTGAGAGGGGCCCTTTGCAGTGTCTGGAAGTATCTGAAGGGAGGGTGTCAAGAAGGAGCCAGGCTCTTCTCAGTGGTGCCAAGGCATAAGAGGTACAGGACGTGCCACCCGAACAGGAAGAAGAACTCCTTTACTGTGCGGGTGACCACGCACTGAAACAAGCAGCCCAGAGAGGGTGTGGAGTCTCCCTCACTGGAGATGCTCAGGAACCGTCGGGACGCAATCCTGTGCCATGTGCCTGAGCACAGAGGCTGCACCAGCTGACCCGCGGTGCTCCCTCCGGACCTGACCCATCCTGTGCCTCTGCGGTGCTGCGTTAGCGGCTCCCCACCGCTCCGCGCTGCCCCGCACAGTCACTGGGCCCCGGGAAGGCGGGGCAGGGGGCCGGCAGCGGTGTTCCGGCGGCGCGGGAGAGCGGCAGGGCCGGGCAGCCCCCGCCCGGCCCCGGGCCCCAGCGGGGAGGGGCGGG
>VZTR01002042.1:235614-301715 GCA_013400775.1 Chaetops frenatus
GGCCCCGCGACCCCGCCCTGTGAGCCGGGCAGGGCGCGGCGCCGCCGGGACGGTGGCGGCGGGGACAAGCCCCTTGTGCATCATTTCAGGGAATTGTGTTAAAAGATAGTGATTGTGTCCCTGTCGGAGAGGCTCGGCTGCCTGCCGAGCCCCTGCGGGGGTTTCCTCGGCTTTGTTAGAGCATGGGAAGGGCAGGGCTGGGAGCTGCTGCGGTCGGAAGCGGGTGAAGTGGTGGGACTGGGTCTGTCTCTCCCTGCGCACGTTTTGGAATAACCACAGCCGCACAAGGGACGGCGTGCAGTGGTTCTCCGGCTGTCAGAATCACAGAATCAATGGGGTTAGAAAAGACCTCTGGCATCATCGAGTCCAGCCTGTGACCGACCACCATGTGAACTAGAGCATGGCACTGAGTACCACGTCTGGTCTTCACTTGAACACCTCCAGGGACGGTCACTCCATCACCTCCCTGGGCAGCCCATTCCGATGTCTAAATCACCCTTTTTGTGAAGAAAGTTCTTCCTAATGTTCAATCTAAACCTGTCACAGTGTAAGACTGTCCTCTCATCCTGTCGCTTGTTGGCTGGGAGAAGAGGCCGATCCCCATTCACTGCAGCCTCCTTTCACGTGGTTGTTGAGAGCAGTAAGGTTTCCCCTTGAGCCTCCTTTTCTCTTTTGCAGACAGGCTGTGTTGACTCACTGGCGCTGGATTTTGAGGCAAGTGTGACCCCTGTACAAGGGTTTCAGGAAACTTACTAGTGAGGCGTGTGTTTAAGTGGCGTTTAAGACTGGGTGGGACAGCATAGGGTTTGGTTTTTGCTCATTTGCTTTTATAGAGTGTAATCTGCTCTCTGTTGAGCCTTGACACAGATCTGCTGGAGAGCACCTTGCTCTTATCTCTTCCTGTTGCCACCCAGATTGTGATGGATGTGTGTAATGTAATGCTATAATTGACTACATGGACAGAACCTGGGATTTAGCTTTGAGGTTGACTTTTGAGTTTGATGTTCTATCTTAGTTCATGTAGAGGCTTTCTTGGCTATGGGTTTTGGGATTTATTGTGTGGTAGTTAGGTTTTTTCCAGTGATAGATATTACAATTATTACAATATTCACAATTTTGAAACAGGAGAGTGTTTTCTAAAGCATAACTTTTGGTCACTGCATCCGCACAGGTCCAGCTTGCAGCAGATCCAGCTTGCACCACTGTTAGTGGGCTATAAATTTTCACAGCTTATTGCTTGGCTCAAAATTTTTAGTTGGTTGGGGGTTTTTTTCTCCAAAGGTTTATCATTTTCCCAGAGGACGGGACCACAGGAGGACTTTGTGTGCTTCTGTGGTTTGATATTCACTGCTGTTGCTTGACAGAGCAAATGACAATACAGGCAGCACAAAGCAGCACAGTGCTGCTACTACCTATTTATTACTTTTTTTAATAGATGACAATTTCCCCAAAGAAAGGTTACGTTTTCAGAAATACCTTATGATGTGTCTTGCATTTGACATTTCTTGGACAGCTTCCAAAACAAGGTCCAGGCCATTCAGTGCAGCACAGTATTAAACAACAGGGACTAAATCTGCATGTCATGGCTTGCACTATCTAATGGGAAGTATTCGTATTTTTTATCTACTGAAATTCTATATGCAGCCTATACTAACACTATTTCAGTTACAGAAGTGTTGGCTTAGGTGTGGGTCTTTTTGTTGGATAACACTAAGTGCAAACAGTTTTGGAACTTTTAAATCATAAATTGATCTCTTTGGCTAACTGGATTGATGACTCTGGTTTCTTGAACATGTTCCAAAATGTACCACCCTCTTTCTAACAGAGGTTCCTGGAGCTCAATGTAGTATTTCAGGCATAGCTGCACCCACCAATCCTGTGCTGAAGGGCACTGCAGTCCTGTTGAGATCTGATGTTCCTCTGTAGCTAGACTGACAACTCTTTTGGACTGGAGGAGTTCCCAAGCCTGGTTCAGAGAAACTTATAAAATAGTAATGCAAGCATTGGCACTTTTTTCATTTTTTCTAGTAAAATATCCTCTGATAGGTCAGTCTCCTGAACAGAGTTAAAAAGAATGTGCTGACAGTCTGCTTTTGTTCCCTCCTCTTGCATAGGACTGCGTTGTAGGTGAGAGAGTGGCAGGTAGTGGCTTGCTGGGAGCACTGCCTTTGCAGCACTGATGCCTCTTCACCAATCCTAAAATTACGAGCCAGACACAGTTAAGTGATAAAAAGGGATGACCTTTATAAGGATCCTTATGGTGCACCAAACACTGGATGAAAAAGCACTGAAGATGCACACTCTAACATAGAGGGGGTGCAATTTTATATGTTCAGCAAATTAGCATAACTGACAAGAATCCCCAGTTAGAGACATAGGCAACGAGGTAATTCCTCCTGGTTCTACCTTTTTCTGAAACCTCTCCTTTAGACAGGAACTAAACTTTGTTTTTGAGAAAGTGTCTCAGGAAGCTGTTTTGACCTCAGTTCCCAAAGAATCTAACCCAGGCCTTGGAGCTGCAGGGGAATGTGTTTTGTCTTTCTGTCTAATAGAGTAGGTAAAATGGTAGCTATGAATACAATAATATGCTACAGAGCTGCAAATATATATGTAAAGAATATGGAAAATATATAAAAGCAAAAAAGACAAAAATCAATTTGGCATCAGCACTTCCAGAGTAAAATTTTTTGTTTACTTTGAATGGACTATATCCTGAAAACTGCATTATTTCAGAGAAGAGTTATTAAAAGATATTGCTTGGCTCTATTTTGAGTAGTGGAACTTTTAACCAATAATCCAGAGTTAAACAGGAGCTTGCCCCGGAGGGTTTTTACAGCGGTAAGGAAACCACCAAAGTTATGCACAACTCTTGGCTGCAGCTTGAAAGCAAACTACCTTTGTTGTCAGCTGTCTACATAAATATCTCAATGTCAAGAGTTCACATTTATTTGTTGCAGTGTTGTGGAGGCCAGACATCTCGGGTAGCTTGTGGTTAGTGAGTGCAATGAAGAGAACGTCTGCCTTGTTGAGCGATGCGCAGTTGCATTTCAGGGCTATTTTTAGTTCGGGACATAATGGTTTGTTTTGTACGTCAGAAGAACGCTGTAGATGCACGCAGGATTTAAAAGTGTGGAATTAGCAGGGGAAATCAGTAGCTGTCTGTGTGGACAGACTGAGAAGGACGTAACCATGGAATTTCCTTTTATGATCCAGATGCTTGGTACACCCTGTCAAGTGTCTAATACAAAGCAAGGTAAAATGTCTTTCCTTTTAGTTAAAAAACAAAATACAACTGCGTTTTGCCTGCATATTGGGTTGATTGTGTAAGGGAGTTAATTTGCCTAATTTTACTCCCTTTTTTTTTTTTAAGGTTGAATCCCAGTTAGTGACTTGAGTGTTGATTTTCAGGAGTCTAACAGAAAATATTTTATCTTTGAGCAAACTATCTTAGAAACAGTTAGAAGTGTGCTATCACTGACTAGCATTGCATTTCTGACCAGATAATTTGTTTCTAAGTTATAAAATTAATACTTTGTGTAAATTTCAGAATGCTGATAGTCTTGCAATTGCAGGTTTAAATCTGTCTTCTTTCAGAAGACACTTGGTACAGGTGCTTTCTGTAAAGTTCAGAATCAAGGAGGGAAGGAATCTAGTTTGCATAACACTTCAGTTGAGCATAATAAAGGATTTTAGCTTTATGGATTACACTTTAGTTTTAGTTAATGCAGGCAGAGGTTATGAGACTTTTGGAAACAACATTAAAAAGGGTCTAACTTCTGATCCAGAAGCAATCTTGAGGGCTTTGTGTTTGCCTTTCAGCGAATGACTCAGCTCTTTGAGTTTGTACTGTCATACATTTAGTTGGAACACTACATTTATCTTCCCAGCTAAATAGATGCGGTTAACTTAAAAGTCTCATTTCTATCCCAAGTGTATTAGTGTTACAATATATAATCTACCATGCTTATTTCTTCATTTGACAGCTTCAAGGGCAACAATGACACTGATATACTTGTGATATGTGAAAATGTATAAAAATATATAAATGTTTCTAAGTGTTGGTAGTTTGAAAGAAACAGTCATCACATTTTTGTAGCTCTTATGCCATTAATTAATTTTAGAAAGAGTATGCTAGCATTTGCATGTGTTGTGTTCCACTGTGTAAGGGGATAGCAGCGTAGAGCTTTTGAACCAAGTCAGTGCTCTCTTTCTCAATGGCAGCTATTCTAATAAAATGCTATTCAGAGCCTAAAATATATTTTTCCCCTGCAAAATGTTAGTTTAGCATACTCCCTGATCTATTTAACCACTGTGCTAGTTTAGTAGCACATACTCTTCTATGTCAACAGTGCCTCCCAAACTCCTGAATATGTAGCCATCTTAATTTGTGGAAGATGCAGGTGGAGTATTGAATCAGCAATACAAGTACTGTGTGAGTTTCATTTCAAGAGCTATGATTTGATTTGGGCTTTTTAATGTAGCCTGCTATTGGCCTACAGTGCTGGTCCCTGTATCCTCAAAGGCATTATGCTTTAATAGCAAGTGAAGTCTGAATGAAGGAAAATGGAGCAGGAGACACCGAAATAAATGTGTACTTTGGGGTATATGCTGATAGTATTAAACTTGATGTCCCTTTATCCATCCTTCCCCCAAGGACTTGTAATGTGATTTAATAAGGCTAAATCTTGGATATGTTTCTGTCTCCTTAGAACCAACAGCCACCATGTCTAGCAAAAGGGCAAAGACGAAGACCACCAAGAAGCGCCCTCAGCGCGCCACTTCCAATGTATTTGCGATGTTTGATCAGTCGCAGATCCAGGAATTCAAGGAGGCCTTCAACATGATCGACCAGAACAGGGATGGCTTCATTGACAAAGAGGACTTGCACGACATGCTCGCTTCCCTTGGTAATGTCCATTTGTTCTTTATGCCTGCCAAGCAAATTTGTGCTGCAAAAATCAAAATACTGAGTTTGGGATATGAGAGGTGTCTCAGTTTGTATTAACGCTACTGACGTTACTTTTTCAGTTTGCAGGCTAAACCAAGTATGAATCCCTTTATTTATAGGAAAGAATCCAACAGATGAATACCTGGATGCCATGATGAATGAGGCTCCGGGCCCCATCAACTTCACAATGTTCCTCACAATGTTTGGTGAGAAACTAAATGGCACCGACCCAGAGGATGTAATCAGGAACGCTTTTGCTTGCTTTGATGAAGAAGCAACAGGTACGTGGGTGAAACAACAGTGAACATGCATTGCTTCTACTTACTTGTTATGTAACAAATTGTGTTCATAGAAGCAGTAATCAGTTTTTTAACTCAGAAAATTCTAATTTCTTCAAACTGAAAATCATGCCTGTATCCTCCTCTGGTAAATTTACCTTTTCAATCTCTGTAAAAATTGCAAATTTTTGTCAGTTCAGTTCTGTTGTTCAAGATAGGAGAAGGTATGAAAGATGCTGATTGGGAACCAAGGTCTTAATTTCTTCCCAACCTAAAATTCACCTCTGGGGCCACTTTTATGAGGGGAATCATTGTTTTCAAAGCTGTTGTGCTTTTATGAAGAACTTGTTTTCTGTCAG
The DNA here is from genome assembly GCA_013400775.1 of Chaetops frenatus. Lineage (NCBI taxonomy): Eukaryota > Metazoa > Chordata > Aves > Passeriformes > Picathartidae > Chaetops > Chaetops frenatus. Next base: position 241,200 of record VZTR01002042.1, read on the forward strand.
CAACTTGTATCCACCTTCCCTCTCTTTAGCTGCACTAAAAGGAGAGGTAAATGAATGCAAGAAAATTCTTGTGTGACTCACAGGAGGACTGATAGAAGCAATCACAAGTTATAGAAGCCTGTTAGTTTAATAAACAATGCCAAAAATTTATTCTTTACAACCAGTCTGGTAAATCTGAGTTTTGCCACTGATTTAAGATCAATTTGAAATGCAAACTTTCCCATGTTTCATGCACTTGCTGAATGTTAGTAGTCAAGTTCCGTGACTTTTTTTTTGTGGTTTTCAATATGAATGTTCCAGGTAAACTGATCCCCTTTGTGATTTTTAAAATACTAAGTTGTTAGAAAGTTCTTAGTATTACTGGGAGTGTAGCCCTTTTGTTGAGAATGATGTCCAGTATAAATACTGACAAATTTTTAAATTCTTTGGAACACCACAGGCATAAATGGTCTTTACTTGAAGTAGTGGATCCTTTCAAACTAAGATGCCTGATTTGATTGAATCTTTGTAATTATTTGGCAGTTTTAGTAATAAGCTTTAACAGCGTTGTTTTCATTTGGTAGACAAAGACTGTAGGTATTTTTAATTGAGGGAAAGACCCCAAGGAAAGAAATTATCACCCATGTATTAGCAGATGAATGTAAAAGGTCCTCTTCTGTCCTCCTACACTGTGCTCCAGGGTTCATCCAAGAAGACTACCTGCGGGAGCTGCTGACCACCATGGGAGACAGGTTCACGGATGAAGAGGTGGATGAGCTGTACAGAGAGGCCCCCATCGACAAAAAGGGCAATTTCAACTACATCGAATTCACGCGCATCCTGAAACATGGAGCAAAAGACAAGGACGACTGAGCAAATCCTGGATACCTGCAGATTATCTCTACACTTATGCTTATTTTTAACAGTTTCTTCCTGATAGAACTTTTTGCATGCATTTAGCTCCAAAGCTTTTGTCTTTTTCAATATATTTATCTATTCCAGGCCATTTAGGCACATTTGCACCTGTAATCAGACTGGAAGTGGGAAAAATATTGTGAGGGAAAGGCTACAGGACAAACATTCCCCGGAGTTGATAGTCCAGGAAAAGAATCTCAATGTTTCTGGTTTAGCTGGATTTTTACATTTTTGTAATAAATGCCATTTTGAAATAAAGATTGCTATATAGATAAAATACCTCAGAATCTTTTGTCAAGAATGACATTTCTATTATGCATTTACAAATGCAGGTGTGTTCATTGTATTTTTCTTGCAGTTGCAAGTCAAGCTAGAAAACTCATTTTCATAGTGTTTTGTTCAGTGTTACAGAGTGCAGTTGCTGGCATCCTTAAAAATGCAGCTGCTGAAGTCTTTCATCTCAGGTTTTTGAAGTAGGATCTGAATACTGTGTAAGTAGTTAACCAGATAAATGGTATGGGAAGACTGTTACAATTGCCTCACGGCCAGCAGAGAACATCTGATTCTTAAGCAGATACAATGCCCAGCTTTTGCTTCCTTCTAATACTGATGGGTTTTCTAGCAGTACTTTCATGTCAAAGTGTGCATTCTTCTTTGCTAAGTCTTCATGCTGGCAGTAAGTGGGAATTAGGCATATTTGTTTTCCTTCTGCTGACTGAAGCTTGTGCAAAGGAATCTGTGCTGGCACTAATTAACAGCAATACATGGCCAGAAAACTTAATAAAGCTTTACTTTTCTACAGCTAATTCATTTGCATGTGAGAATGTGAACCACGTTGTTCTGAGAATTAACTTGGTAAAACTGTATAGGTGCTGAAGTTGCTCTCACTTTTTAAAATATCGTACATATTCCTCAGTTACATTTGTAAGATGGCTTTTAATCAAGCAGTCAGTCACTCAGAACTGGTTGTGCTGATGTTGTCTCGAATACAAAGAAAAGAGGAAGATTGTTCTGTTAGTATGACCATGTTCTTCTGTGTGCCTCATTCTCTTGGATGCTGAAAGTTAGAAAGCAGAAGGAGGATTTATTTTGCCTATGTATTTATCAATTAAAATAATGACCTCTTATCCAGAAAGCTCGCCCTCAGCTATATCACATGACTTAAGACCCCAGGGAATAGGAGTTCAGCACAAAGGATTGTAAAGGCTCTGACAGCTTATCCTGTAAGGTGGGTTTGTCTCATTTCGTGTGTGATAGCATGAAGGCTTGGTTACTTAATCTTGCTTGTGTTCCCATAAGGCAACTCTGGAAGATATTCTGGCTTTAGGTTTGTAAATTACTTGAAAAAATATACTCAGCTGGTGTACTTGGACTAATTTTTAATTTTTTATTCTGGGGTGGTTTTTTCCACTTAGGGGCTTAATTAAAATTGAGTTTTCAACCATTCTTTTCCCAGTTTTGTGTTTTATGTGCTAACAAACTTAGCCTCAGTTTTTCTCCTACCAACATTATGTTCTACACTACTTCAGGTTGCCATGGCTGCTCCTTTTTTTTGAAAGTTTGCTTTTTAACTATCTTGGTGCTCTTCAGTAATGGCTGCTGAGTTATTTCTCCATGTGACACCTGCAAGGTTCTAGGAAGTAGTTTACAAGTATGCATGGAAGTTTTCACCAGCAGTGCCCATGTGACAAAAACAAGAGAGTGGAGATTTCTTTTTGTGTCTCGTTGAAATGTTGCTATGTAACGGAGAACAAGTTGAGCTGTCACTTCTTTAGACTGATCTTGTCACCTCTGTGCAATTCAATACTGTGTGCATACATGTGAGCAGCCTGCTCAAAGGACAGATGTAAGATACTGATTGTTTTTTTCCCTTTGAGTGTCTAAATGGAATTAAGATTCAGAGAGCAGTTTACTTCTGTTAGGAATACTGGATCCCTTAACCCTTCTTTTCCTAATTCTCTGTAAATGTTATGTCCTGGTATGTTACACTGAGTAATTGGCAGGTATGCCAGCTGGATTTTTTTCTTGCTGGAAGTAGTGATTTTAAAATTAGAATTATTAGCTACATAAATCCTCCTTGAGAGGAAATTGTCCGCTTCAAAAATACTCTACTGCTGCTTTCACTTTCTGAACAGCCAGCTGCAGTGTGGGGTGTAGCTGTTTCGTTCCTTGTCAGTCCTGGATGCTCCCTCTGAGTAGAGGGTGAGACAGAACTGTACAGATGGAAAGATACCTACTCAGGAAGATGTGTTGCTGAGAAAGAATATCCAAAGATGTGTGAGTATAATGACAACCTTCCAAGTTCTGGTTCCCCTGTTTTGTGGTTTGTTTTTCTTTTTTTTTTTTTTTTTTTTTTTTTTTTTTTTTTTTTTTATTGTAGGAGACCCAGCTGCATGTGGGCACAAACCCCTTAACCACTGAGAGGCTACAAGGCCAACAGCCCCAGCCAAGAGACCATATAAGAGCATCAGATGCGTTTTGTAACTCAGCAGGGAGGAATGTGACAGCTGAGGTTGTGTGCCGAGGGCTCTAGGGATGTGTCATCAATAATTCACTTCCAAAAATAAAAATAACTTTGGTCACTAAAACAGCTTAAAATTCTGATGACTTAGCCTTAGCATTTTGCAGCCAAAATCTTGGAACCTAATATTTTCTCCCTCAGGGTTCATATATAACAGTGTCCAAGCTCCACACCAGATTAAGCTTATGATGAACAGCTATTTTCATAGGCTCACACACACATTTAATAGTCCTCCATCCACAGTGATCTATAATGCCTCGTGAAGCACTACTGAAAAGCAGTGATTTATTTTAGATGACCCACTTACCCTGTTCTAAGGCTACAAACGCAAAGGTCGAAACGAAGCCTAAGAGCAACTGAGGCTGCACGAGAAACCTCTGAAAAGGATCATGTTTGTGTCCAGTGCTCGCAGGGGATGTTTGCCTGCTGCCTTTTCTTCCCCACTCTTGCTGGAGATAAAGGTAACGCGCAACATTATACATTTGTTTCTGCTCTTTATTTAAGCAAATAAACCCATCCTTATGGCACAGTGGTCAGATGACTGAAGCATTTCACAACATGAAGGCAGCTTGTTACACTAGCTCAGCAACTACGGGATGTCACAGAGGTGGTGTCCCTCCACTCGGGAGCAAGGATCTGTTTCACGGCTGACCTAAGGACTATCTTTGGATCGCTTGTTTCCAGGATCACTGTCGTATCTGGAGAAATGAATGCAGCACAGTGGCCCCATCCTGGCACAGGGCATCAGTAACAGCATGCCTTTGTGTCCTGACACCTGCATTCGCTCCAAAAGCTGGAAAACATCTGAAATCTTGTCATCATGTGTTTCTCGTGGCCTTTTCTAGTCTGGAGTGTTATTAACCTATTATTTGGGATGTTCTCAGAGAATTTCAAACTACAATAAATGCAAAGGCATTTAGACAATGTAAATCCAAATAATGGGTGAGTAACAACCAAAGTATAGTCAGGACCATTTTAGATATCACCAATTAATCCTTCCTTGGTATTGCTTATGCACCCATGCTCCTATTTTGGCTTCTTACTTTTCAGAACCCCACCGTAATTTTCAGGTAGCTTCCTCTTTTGGAAAAATGATTTAGGATAACAGTAACTTAGAAACAGTAGGAGCAATACAGAGGCAAAAAAAGCTCATTAAATTCCTCTTAAAATACAGCTTAAAATTAAGTTATCATGAAATACTGAAAAGTAATACTGGGGGGAAATCCCTGTCCACGCACAGCTCTTTTTTCTTTTTTTTTTCTTTTTGTGCTCTGAGCAGCAACTCCACACGCATCACTGTTTTCCCAAACTTTTGATATACTAGATGGAAAAATTTCCATCTTAAAAAAAAAAAAACCAAACCAAAACAACAAAAAGGGTGGCAGCACATGGCTGCTTTTCCTACTTTTCTCTGCAGCCCACGGGTAAAACACTGCCAAGGAATGTTTTCGGACCAGAAGTGTGATATTCCCTAGAGATCAGACATAATAGGCCCTGCATCACACGACCTAAGGGGTCAGGCAATTTGTATTAATGTAATAAATCTGAGAGAAGATGTTTACATGTTTCTCAGCAGCCTGCACTTAACAGGAGAGCAGGAAATCAAACTGGCCTCCTGGAAAGTCCCAACTGCTTGCTGCATGCAGGCTACCCTGCCATGCAACTGTGATTCAGTCCCTCAGTAAAGCAGCCTTGCACTTTGATAAAGCTTGAAAGCCAGTTACAAATACTACAGGATTAGGCAGGTCAAGACTGACTTTAATACAGGTACCTAAAGGAGCAGATGGTGGCAGCAGCAGTCATTTTAATGTTCTTGTAAATTGCTTAGTTTTGCAAGGTTTATTTAATCCTTAATCCTCACTTTGACTATTTTATGCGATAGCGAGTACAACCTCACTAAATATTGAAGTAGGCTTTGTTTTGTTTTAAATTGTGAATAGTCCTTGGGAGTTAAAAGACAGCATTTCACAATAATTTCCAGCCAGTGCCAAGCATATTCAAGTGAGTGGGTGTAAATCGAAGCCTGCAAGACCTGTCTTAGTATGTGCTAAAATAGAGCTGGCATCAGACACGAGTTACTTGAACCTGGACTTAGCCTTGTATCTAAAAGACACTGGGGTTTTCCCCTCTTTTGAGTTCTTCCTTGATTGTGAGCTAACCATCTCTAATGCAAAAGGTTTAATAGTGGCAACATATTCCCACCCCACAAGAAGTATGTTGATTTTGAAATTGCTCCACCAGCCAACCAAACTTGCACAGGCATCAGCTGATAAGAAAGCTGATAACAGCTGATTACTTTTCATGTCAAACACCTGACTAAATATGCTGCTTCTTGTTTTCTGGGTATGTTTTAAAACACTGTTTTAGACTTTCAGCCAAGCACTGAGCACATTTCATTTTCTTCCATATTTGTACATACACATTGTCAGATAGATACAAACTCTAACACACGAGGAGAGGGCACATATGTACATCCTTAGGTTTAGCAGAATTAATTACATTTGTTTGAAAGATTGGGAGCCTTCAGCTCTCCTTACGAAGAATACCTAATGCTTATTTTTGCTTTTCAGTTCTCCACTTTATGGAATCACAATGTCTGGCAATACTCCTGATTAAAACTCGTGCAAGAAGGGCTGAAAACCCCGCAAAGGCTTGGCTAGAATTGTTGCAACTTATCAGCTAGGATGAAAAACAAGGGATGGTGTAGCGGTTTCACATTCACCTGCTCGCCTGCTCACACCAGGTGAGAGTGTAGTGTAGTGGTTTTATGAGAATAAGGATTAAGAGAAATGCAAAACAAGCCTAAACGTCAAAGACAAAAATAGTTTATTAACAAAAGACAACAGAATCAAAATCAACCCCCAGGTGGTTTCTTCTTCCTCCCCCCAGCCCCCCACCCATGATGGTTCCTTTCTCCCACCTCATTTATCTTCCTTTACCACCATCCTTCTCACCAACAACACAGAGAAACAAACTTAGAAAACCCCTGGTCAATTTACCACTCTTGAAATAGGCTTTCATCAGTCCAATTGGAAGAAGAGTCTCTCCTGTCTCACCATGGAGATTTTTCCCACAAGACGCATAAGTCTCTTGTAGAATCCATATCACTGTGAACTCCCGCCCAGAAAGGATATTAGTTCACATGTGACACAAGTCTCTTCCCCTGGTTACAGCTTTTCCCACAACTGTCATCCAAGGGCTCACTCATATACTATGGGGTGGAGTTTTAAGGATGAGTTGTCCTGGTAGGAAAGCAAAGGTCTTCTCTCTCTGGAAGCAAGGTTTCTCATTCCTGGAACAAGGGGTCTTCTTCTATCCCCGAGGGCAAGGGACTCTCATCGCTCATATCTGTAGCCTAGTCCCCATCTTTCTCTCCCTCTGGTCAGGTTCCTCATTAATCACAACTGCTTCAGCACCAAGTGCCTTTGCTCAGGTTACAAGCAGGACATTCGCGGCATTCCCCCAAGGTATTCCGTGAGTTACAAGGAGCAGTTCATCACCATGGCTTTACAAAAGATTTTCAGCTTAAAGGCATCTCTTCTTTCTCCCCTTCTTTAGTCTTTAACTTTTTTCTCATTGACTTAGGAGCTTCTGAAGCCTTCTTCTCTGGCTCAAATCCCGGTAACCGCAGGCTGATCTCTCTCTCTCACCCCGTTGGGGGGAAGGGGGGGCAGGGGGAAACCCGGCAGGGCCCCGGCCGCAGCCCCGGCACGGCCCCCAGGCCCTGGGGCCTGGAGCGGCCGGCCTGGGCCATGCCGGAGTTACCTTCACCGCGGGCGGAAATCAAAGAGGGTTTCAAACTTCCCGCTCCTAAAAAATGTAAGCTTCGCAAAGACGCCCCTAATATTCAATGGCTACATGGAGTGCCCATCTTAAAATTAGCCAATCCGTGGGCTCCTCACCTCCGCTGGAAACTGTGCCCCGGCGCAAGTAGAAAAACAAAGAACCCCCCCCAGGAAGGAGAAAAAAAGTTGTTGTCCTTTAAACCACAACACATGGACATACAGCACAAGTGGCAGAACAGAGACTTTGATCATAGAGAATAGCGAACAAAAACCCAGCAGAAATCAACAGCCTGACAGCAGAAGATGTACTTTTTAACATTTAGTTGGGCTTTTAAACTTGTGTTCTTTAAGTATAAAGCACTTTGGACCTGGGAATGCAAGGGGTACCATGTCCACTAAGTAAAGTCCCTTAATACTCTGAAAAACACATGTCCCATTCATACAGTGAGTGAGATGCAGTTTTAAATATATATACAGATGTTTCTTTGTTTTCTTGTGTTTTACAACATTTCACAGACTGACTGCATTCTATTTATGTTCCATTAAATTTCTTTGCTTTATCCTTCAACCTGCTATATCATTGTCATACAATGCTCTAGAGAACCCATGTTCTTGCCTCTTCCTCAGCCATGAACACTGGAAGTTACTAGAAAGTCAAAACAGTGCTATTTTAAATTTTCAGTATAGAGAAAGACTATCTCTTTCTTCTATAGGCTCCACTACATTCTCTGAGAGCCTTTATTTTTCAAGCTTCAGCATCTACTGTGTGGCAGGGACCACCTGGGAAAGCAGTAACCATTTTTATTCATGAGGTCATTGAGTGAAAACAGGGAATTACCTGCAGTCTGAGGCCCTCTAGGAGACCCAAGGGAAGACACATGTTCAGAGCCCCTTCTTTAGCTCATGACTCCTCAGATGTTTTCCCCTTGGATCACTGCACTGGGAGTTATTTTTGGAGAAATTCCAGAAAACTTTGTGATGCTCTCAGCATCTCAAAAAGAGTGACTGTCACTCTGATACTGCACTGCACTTGGTATAGCTTGACAGAGGCAACAGATCAGGGATGAAGGGGTGGAGAGGCAGAGGGATGAGCCAAAATACCAGGTGAAGCAACTGACAGACAAAATGCTTTTGTTAAATGACAGTTTAGACCTAGAACTTAGATGGATATATTTAATTTTGACTCTTCTGTCAGTAATCTCCATAATTAACATTTGTTGAGCAGTGATAATATGCTTAGAAAAAAATCTCCTAACTGCAAAACCTTCCACTCAACTTTCACACAATTTTAATTCTTAATGTGGAAATCACACATCTGCTTTTTCATCTAGTCTCTCTTTTCAGACCCTTTTGTTTCTTATGCACATTCTCAGTCTTACTTCTATGATGACCAAGGGTATGGAATGGCTTCTGTACAAGAAAATTTACCTACGTTGGACTCTGCTACAGCTGATGGAACACATGAGATTTCTAGAAGCAAAGGTAACACAAAAGAGTGGGACACAATTCAGCTTTAGTATTTCTCCCCATACAAAGTCTAGAGCATAGAATAAACATTGGAATAGGTACAGTCAAGATTAGTAAGGTGCAGTTTTTTCACGTAACAAATAGCAGCCTTGCAAAGGGCTTCGAAAATGCCAGCAAAGAATATTGCAGGTGCTCAATTTACAACAAGTCAAGGATTACGTATTAGGCAAGTTCACAAAAGGAGCTCATTGTGGGTTACTAAATACCACATCTGGCTCAGGCTAGCTTATACCTCCATGAACTAGAAATGGGAGATATTTGGAGAGCATTCTGGGAAGGTATCATAGGCTACCCTGATATTTATTCTTCCCTAAGTACCTGCATATGCTCTCCCCTTAAAAACAGGTTAAAAGCACCCAGCTTTCTCCTCCAAAAAAGAACAGGAAGTACAGAGATAGAGATTTTTATTTTTAAAAAAAAGTATTCCAAGTTTTAGGTAAAAAAATCCAAAACAATAAAACTCTCCAGTAACCTGGTAGGGAAGACCCCATAGCATCTATTATTTCTTTAGGACATCCAAGAAATCAGTACACTCATCCTGGTGGTGCTCCAACCTAGAAATGTAAAAAGCAAGTGCTGGGCTTTCCCATCCCAAGTCTCAAGACTTTTTTGCCTAGACTTTGTTCCCTGCCTTCCACATTCAGAATCCACTTCTCTTTGCAGCTGGGGCCCACTGGACTAGGCAGACTTTTACAGGGAGCCAGTGCAGCCATTCCTGTAACATTAATTAGATTCACAAAGAAACATCATATGACACAGATTGATTCTGCTTCATTAAGCAATCAAGTTAAGCAAAAATATTAACTCAGAGAGAATCACAGAATTATATGGTATGGAAAATATTCTAAGATCATCGAGTTCAACTGTTAAAGGAGAGAATTAAATGAAAGGAGGGAAATGGTTTACTGTAAATTGCTTACTGTCTATAGCAGCCTTAAAACTTAAGTATGAAACAGATAATTTTGAAGGTTTTTTTACAATACAAAGAAAACAAGCATTTCAATGGCACCTAAGTATTTGAGTATTTTAGACAGGAAGGGTAGGAACAATTAATACATTTTGCTTAAAAAGGTTTTTTCTTAAATAAGACTGACATAAATGAGAAAGAAGAAGGGAATAATGAAGGAAAGAAGTAGAAATAAGAAAAATTAAAGAGTTAAGAGCTCAGCATTTTTTTAAACCATCTTTTCAGAAAGGATAATTTCCGTTCTGAATGTTTGATGTGCAGCCCTCAGGAAGCACCACACTCAAAAAAAGACCCTTACTTTTTTCCCTTTTCAAAAAAATATCCTCCAAATATTGTAAAACGCAAAACAAATTTTTTTTTTGCCTTTAAATTTCTTTATTGCTATGATGAGTGCTGTAACCAAGTAAAATTGAACAATTTCTAAAAGCATTACTTAGATTTACATTGAACAGAAAACGGTCTGCCTGTAGGAACTGCTTCTCATTCCACCATGATGCAACGAATTGGAGACCAAAGCTTTATGAGAGACACACACTGACATGCAATTTTGCCATTAAGAACTGATCTCATACCAGGTAAGTAATATTAGTGTACCTATCCCCACATCTGCAGAAGTTAAACACTGAGAACAACACACACGGTGACACGTATCATGTAACACCCTTTTAATAGCATGAAAAACAATACAAGACAGAGTGGTATGTTTGAAGTAGTAGTTCAACTTAAAGTAACTGATGAAAGAAGTTTAAATTAAGAGATCAGATAACTCTTCGTAATTAAATTTCAACACACAGTTCGGTTGTTCAACATTATCATGGAATTTTTTAATATCTCTCTTACTATCTTGATATTTCTACTGCTTTTCTGCCCACTCATACTTTGCATGTAATTATCTTGAAACTATGTGCCATGACTAGTAAGCAGAGAACTTTTTTACCCAAAGCTTTTTCCATTAATAGGCTTTCAATTTAGCAAAGTTTAATCTTAGTTTCTATTACACTTTGAGGCAAACTTTAGAAGAGTGGTATCAAAATTCATTGGGGAAGTATTATAAGCTAATTAGGCCCAATTCTCAGCCCTCATGAAATAACTTCTGATTTGAAAGGAGAGCAGGGAAAGAAAGTTGGGCCTCTTGGCAATTAAAACATCTCCCTTCAAATTTGAGACTGCGACTTCTAGATTACATATCAGACTACATGTTAATTTCAGTAGGTCCAGTGCCTAAACATAGTTCATTTGCATTTATAAATATAATTGATAATTACAGCAAAAGCCTGTGTGTCTATTTTTTCCTCTCACAGAACAATCAAGGTTTTAAGAGACCTTTAAGATCATCTAGTCCAACCATCAACCCAGCACCACCACAATTCCCAAGTGCCACATCCGGACACCTCTTGAACACTTCCAGAGCCGGTGACTCCACCACTACCCCCTTGGACAACTCACTCCAATACCTGGCTAATGCCTTTCCTCCTTAAGGGTTCTTGTTTTCCAAGACACAGATTGTACACCAACAAAAACAGCAGGCAGAGTCAAGAAATTATCATCTGGCAGTGAAGCTTTCCCATCTAACTATTTCAGGATGCGTTTGTGCACAGAACAACAGTTTTCTTGGAGCCCAAGCTATTTATGTGGGACTTCAACAACCAACGTGGGAATAAGCATTCCCTTTGGAAAATTTCAAAGATGTGTAAATTGGCCAAAACAGAACTGTTTCTGAAGCAATTTCCGACCCCATTCCCCTACACTAAAACCAGTTTGTACCTCAATTTATTTGAGATCCTACATCAAATGACGAATGGAAAAACAAATGTAATCCTTTTTCGTTGAGAAAATATATGCGAAAATAAATCCTCCAAGTGGCCCTACAATCTATGGCTGCCAGAGGCATTAACCCTTGCTCCTGCGGGAGCACCCACTTGGTAGACTTTAAGATGCAACCTGGAATTCTTTTGATGCCTCAAGCGAAACACGAGGACGAGTGAAGGTAAGGATGACACACCTCCCTCACACCGGCTAATCCGGGCAGGATGAGGGGGCTTCCTTCCCCTCCCCGCTGTGGCACCACCGTGTGAGCCTGGGGACGCCGCCGGCGCCGGCTCCAGGAGCACGGAACGAAGCTGCACCTTCAGCGTGCGGAGCTTTTACGAATCCAAAAGAAGAACCGCACGGGAAGCTCTCGCCGGCCGCAGAAGCGCTCCCCGGCCCCGTCCCCACAGGCTGTGCCACCCCTCCCCTGCAGGCGGCGCGCGGGGCCCAGCGCCGGCGGCGGCCGCTTCCCCCGGGATGCGCCAACGCGGCCGCGGCGGGGGGGGCGCCGGGAAGAGGCCGCGGGGCCGTGCCGAGCCCGCCGCCGCCCAGGAGAGCCGGGGCGAGCTGCAATCCGTGAGGAAAACCCTCGCCTGCCGGCTCGCTGCCCTCCCGCAGCCTCTCTCGGAGCCTGTCCCCATCCGGGGCCCGGCAGGGCGATGGTTTCTCCAGGAAGTGCTGGAGCGTCCGCCGGTGCCGGTGCCGCTTCCTCCCTTCCGCGTCTGCCCCGCACCGGGTCCCCGTAGCCGCCGCTGGGGTGAGGGTCCTTTGGAAACTAAAATTTATGTTACATTATGTCTTCTAATAATGACTAATTTTTCGCTTATGAGTCTGTCTTGCCTTTATCCATATTTTCTGCTTCTCCTTTTCCCTTCTTGAAAATACTAGGGAAATACTGATGAGAGGAGAGGAGAGTGCGTTAGAGGCGCACTTTACCATTAAACCGTAGTGCTTTTTCCTTTTGTAAGTCCTAACTCTGATCTTAATACACTTACTGTATTTCCTTCTCTCTCTAGCGTTCAGAAATCAACATGTCTAGCAAAAAGGCAAAGACGAAGACCACCAAGAAGCGCCCTCAGCGCGCCACTTCCAATGTATTTGCGATGTTTGATCAGTCGCAGATCCAGGAATTCAAGGAGGCCTTCAACATGATCGACCAGAACAGGGATGGCTTCATTGACAAAGAGGACTTGCACGACATGCTCGCCTCCCTTGGTAATGTCCCTTTTGCTGCTCGTGCCTGCCAAGCAAATTTGTTCTGCAAAAATCAAAATACTGAGTTTGGGATATGAGAGGTATGGTGTCTCAGTTTGTATTACGCTCAGTGTGTATTAGCACTCAGTTTGCATTGACATTATTTTTTCAGCTTGCAGGCTAAACCAAGTNCTCCCTTGGTAATGTCCCTTTGCTGCTCGTGCTTGCCAAGCAAATTTGTTCTGCAAAAATCAAAATACTGAGTTTGGGATATGAGAGGTATGGTGTCTCAGTTTGTATTACGCTCAGTGTGTATTAGCACTCAGTTTGCATTGACATTATTTTTTCAGCTTGCAGGCTAAACCAAGTATGAATCCCTTTATTTATAGGAAAGAATCCAACAGATGAATACCTGGATGCCATGATGAATGAGGCTCCGGGCCCCATCAACTTCACGATGTTCCTCACAATGTTTGGTGAGAAGTTAAATGGCACCGACCCAGAGGATGTAATCAGGAACGCTTTTGCTTGCTTTGATGAAGAAGCAACAGGTACGTGGTGGCAGCTCGGCTGCTTGGTGGAGGTAGGGCTGGTTTTTTATGTTCTTCATTTGGGTTTCTAAACAGTATGCTGATTTTTGCACTTTTATAAATTAAATATGAGATGGTAATCCTAGATAGCATATAGGGAGAGTAAAACCTATCTGGCTGTTGTGTGTCAGTACTGAGGACTAGTAGGACTGTTCTTCTGTTATGCCATGAAGAAGAGTGTTTTAACTGGGCAGTGTGTATGTTTCTCAAAGTGTAAACCAAGATGTATTTGCTGTAAGGTGAGGAATTCAAATCAATAATGTGTGTTTTTTATTATGTTAAGAGGTAATGATGTGAAATCTGTCATACAACTGAGTTTGTCCCCCCTCTGCAGTAGGCCTGAGATGCATCTGAATTCTTCAGATGTTTAATATTTCAAGACACACTGTCCAAACTTCATAAACTTCTACAAACCCTCATCTGGCTGAGCATTCTTTATGGCTCTGAGGACAAATGTCATGCCCTCACCTGGAGGTCAGTTTGCTTTCAGATTGCAGGAAGGGCTGCAGCCTTAGTGGTCTAAAGATAAAAGCTGGGTGGCATGTAGAAGATAGAAATGACAGATTGGACTGACTTGCAAAGCAGGATGAAGGGAAAGAGTAAAACACAGAGCTCAGTTTTACTATATCAGACTTCCAAGGTTGTGCCTGCAATCTTGAGGTTAGAATTCATGCTTTTATTTATTTATTCACGTAGGCTAAAGTTCCTGAGAAGTGTGTAGGAACTGGAGATGAATCCATAGGGCAATTCTGTGGAATTACACAGTATCAGTGCTTTGATATGTTGTGAACTTGTCTTACTAGCTGACATTGAAATTATGTAGCCTCTGTACTGGAGGTGACACTGCATCTATACCTTTCCTCACAACTGTCCACCACAATATTTTAATTTAACCAGTCAATATATGCTCTTAACCTTTCAAAGAATATCGTTCTGTTTCAACAGCTATTTTCAGTTTGTGTATTTGTAGCACCTTTTGCCTTTTCAAAGAGCATCCCCTTCCTGCTGAGGTGTAGGTAAACAGGCTTTCTCTTGGTAAGGCCTTTTCAAATGTTAATCGACTTCCTCGGTCTCAAGGGAAATCTCTTTACCATCTCCTAGAGAAGGAAGTTTTGTTAGTAGGTTAATTATTTTCTCTCCCCGGGTACTCTGACTCACTGTGCTACAGGGGTTTTTTTCTGTGCACCAAAACAAGAGGCTGTGAATTACAATATAAAGAAAATGGTTGTGCTACCAGTTCTTTGGAACAGAAACCTTCTGTGTCTATGTAAACAAAAAGTTACTGGTTTGGGCACCTATATACTGATAAGATTGATTTTAATACCTTTCAGTTCTGTGTGGTAAAGGTTTTAGTCTAGTCTTACTATGATTTGATGATAATAGTTTGTCCTACAGTCTGTTTTGTGTCTTATGCCATCCTCAAATTTTAACCAGGAAACTTGTGATAGTTACGCTGTTTTATTCAGTTTTGATTCGTAGTAGTCAAAATGAAGTCTTCAGAATAGCATGGGACATTTGTAGAACCGATGTTATATTAATCCTTTATTCATTTTATCCTCTGATTTGGCTTCTGAACAGTTTGTTCCTCTTAAAAATGTACAAGAGCATTTCCAGCTATATCAAAATCTTTTCCCTTTTTTTTTTCGTTTCATGGTCTCCACATGTGTGTTTGTTATGGGCCTGATTTTCTAGCTCTACATCAGCGTAGGTCTTTTGAAAGGGAGTAATAAAAATCAGATCCTATAGGTGAGGAAAAGGTAATCATACTTGCTGGGTTTTACTTACATTTCCTATATTGCCAACCTAGTGCTTCAGCATTACTATCACATGTAGTGGTATGGTATTGGTATAAAAGTTTCATCTGCCTGTGTTTGGAGTATTTTTTATCTGCTCTTTGCTCCTGCATTGTCATCTGCTTTGTGCTGCCTGCAACAGGCTGAACCTTAAGTTTTGCTTCACTTATTTGTTACTCCCCATCTACGCTGAAGCTGTGTGGGAGGGAGAGGAGCCCTGTTTGCTTTACAATTCATGGCTGATAAAACTTGTGGCGTATTCCCAGTCTGGCAGCCCAGTTCAGTGTTTAAGCACCTACCTATTCAGACAGGAGCAAGTAAGTCCTTGAGGCTAAACTTGCAGCACCAAAAGCCTTGCATTCTTTGAATACTAATCCTTATGTCATCTCTCATCACTGCTTGGTCTCTGTAGGACAGCAGAAAGAGAGTCCAATCTGTTTAGCTACCTTTTCCCTCTTCACACCCATCTGCAAAGAGAGAACTCCAAGGTTTGACCCGATTAGGATGGGCCTGACTAACAGAACATTCTTCCTACTTTTGACTCATTTGGAGTCAGTAGCCAAGGGCTGGTCTGCACTAGGATATGGTGCTGTTTTCATTTGCACATGTTGAAACACATTTTTTTTCCCTTCCCCCAGCATACACCACCCCCGTGCTAATTTGTCATGCTCATTGACTGCTTTTGGTCCCCTGACTCCCTGTTTGGTTTTGTCTCTCTAATGAACTCTGTTTGCTTAAGTTATTCAACTCTCTTTCCAAAGCAGCACTTTTTTATCACATTCTAATTGAGTCTACATCAGTTGATGTGGGTGTCTACATATGATTTCCAGCTGTTCCACAGAGTTTATTTTCTTAGTCTACTTTTTGGAACCTGCTTCTACCTCATCTGTTCTGTACTGACTTTTCTCCAACTAAAGTTCAATAACCAATTTCTTTCTCAAATGAAGCAACTATTGTGCTGCTAAAGGCATGGGCTGGTCATATTTCGGCCTTTAGCAGTTCTGCATTCCACTTTCTACCCTTTGTTATGTGTGTTTCTTTTTTCATCTCTAAATTTTCCTGGAATTATTTGGCAGCTGGTGGTTCTGGCCATCTCTTGAAAAAGAATTAGCAGGAGATAAACTAGAAACTAGGAGCTAGAAACTGCTCCTTTTTATCTCAAAAATCTTCTGTTCTTTTAGCATAAAATAATTAATACATCCTACTCTTTTTTTACTTCGTTCTCCACCTCTACCTCTCCACAATAAACATTCTTCCTGCCTCCTGAGCTAACTTGCTGGGTCCTGTCTGAAAGTCTCTTCTGTTATAAACTCCTTCCCTGGACACTTGCCAGGAGTTCACTGTATCCACGTAAACTCCCTCCAGCAACAGTGTTGTGCAGCACTGAAGAGCCAGAGTGGTTATTTAGTCCCCAGGGGAAACTAGTTTATAGAGGATGTGCAAATATATCTAATTAAGGCAAGAAAAATATAGTTCATTTAAGAGAACTACTTGTATAATGAAGACTAGCAGTGACAGGAACTTGTTTTTCCACTTTGAGCCGTTGAAGATCAGTAGATGGAAATAAGTGTTATTATACCACAGCAGGTCAGCCCAGTCCTCAAAAATCTGTATGAAATGCATTAAACTTCCTTTCCCTTTGCATTCAAGGAATTTCTTTAGAATTCAATTGAGGAAGTTTTTTGGGGCTTTCTGTGCAAATGCAAGTGTCATATATTATGTGCTGCAGAGGTTAATTGCTTGTCTGTGCTGCTGCTTTTGGAGCCCCGGCTAAGAGGCTCGGCCTCCCTTTTGGGTGAGTTTCTCTCTGCACATCTCATTCCAGGGTTCATCCAAGAAGACTACCTGCGGGAGCTGCTGACCACCATGGGAGACAGGTTCACGGATGAAGAGGTGGATGAGCTGTACAGAGAGGCCCCCATCGACAAAAAGGGCAATTTCAACTACATCGAATTCACGCGCATCCTGAAACATGGAGCAAAAGACAAGGACGACTGAGCAAATCCTGGATACCTGCAGATAGCGCCTTGAATTTTTATTTTTTTTTTTCTTCTCACTAATTTCATTTCTCAGGATCTGGTGGTTTTTTTCTTTTTTTTTCTTTTTGGGATCTTTTGCATACATTTTTAGCACTGCAGCTTTTTCCTCTGTGAATCCTAAGGCTGCGCAGGCACACCTGCACCTTTGTTATAAGACTGGAAAGTGGCAGAGAGAGAGAGAGAGGGCAGCTTACAGCGATAGAGGTTGAAGGGCAAAGATCAGAGAGTGTGAAGGCCCAGGTAAAAATGTCAGTGCTACTCATCCTAGCTAGATTAATTTTACAATTTTAATGGTAAAGTTTGAAAGAAATCACTGTTCTACTAAGTGCATAATTAAAATTTTCACGCTAGTAGTGTTTCTCTAATGATATCTGTAAATATTTTTGCAACTGTATGCAGTCATGTTGTTACCTATTTTTGCCTTAAAAATGATGCATAAGTCACTTAAGCATACTTTGATGTTTGTACTTCAGCAATTGAGTATTTCACCTGCTACTGTGAGCATACATGTGAAGAAGAAATTCCCATCCTTCAAATTTTAGTGTATTGTAAGTTAATAATTTCTGTCCAAGACTTGCACATTAAACATTTTAAATCTAATGGATCTAGTTGAGCATGTATTTTACCACCTCAGTGCCTCCATTTCTTGACACTGAGTACTATATTAATGCCACTTTAAATGAACTTATAATGTAAATCCTAATGTTTTCTTTAAAACAAGATATCATATATGGGTAGAGTTGCTTGAGTTATGCTTCCTAGCAGACTTGTGGGGCTGCTAATATTGAATGAATGACTTTTCATTACAACCATTTATTTATTTCTTTTATCTTTTTATTTATTTTTTTCAAAGCACAGTAAGAACAGAGCTGGATGAAGAAGGAAGGTGTGCTGTCTCTGTCCTTTTTTTTTTCTGTCTAAAAATGTTATTCTGGGTTTTTAAATGAAACAACATACACTACATTTTTTAAGACCTCCTGCTGTGAGTGGTACTTTGGATGTGTGAGACTTCAGGCATTCCTTTTTGTTCCATTTCTCATAGTTGTATCCTCTATAGCTTTTATGGTATGGAAGGCATGGCAAATTTGCTACAATGTTCTGAAGCAATTTTGCCATAATCAGAATACTTGTGGTCCTGGGGTTTTTTTGTCTTGAGAGAAAGCATGATTAGAGCTGCTTCTGACACTTCTAGGAATTACATTGTTAATCCCTTCAGAATTTACCTTACAAAATCAGGAAAAGTCATTTGGCTGAGAGCATTTTGCTGTTTCGTGGTAGGCTGCTGTAGCGAACTGAACTTTTAAGAAATGTCACTAGAGGACATTGGTTAAAGCTCTGAAGCTCCTGCTCTACCTCAGGCCCAGTGAGCTTTGCCAAGGCGTGGGAGCTATGCACACAGGGACCACCTGATCCTGCTGACCGTGGGCGTGTACAAAGAGCATGGAAAAGCAGAGACGGGAAAAAGGCGCTGTACGCAATCAGCAGAAATCCAAACGCTTCACAAATGTTTTTCCTCAGTTGCTGCTTCTTTTCTTTTCTTTTCTTTTCTTTTCTTTTCTTTTCTTTTCTTTTCTTTTCTTTTCTTTTCTTTTCTTTTCTTTTCTTTTCTTTTCTTTTCTTTTCTTTTCTTTTCTTTTCTTTTCTTTTCTTTTCTTTTCTTTTCTTTTCTTTTCTTTTTTTTACTTACGTTCAGAGAGGGCAGAGATGAAAACCTCGAACAAGAACTTTTGTAGACTATCAGTGAAATTAGTACCAACTTTGATGCTCCTGAAGGAGGCGAAGCCCTGAGCGCACCGGCTGAGGCCATCCCCGGAGCCACCAGCAGGTGGCAGCACAGCTCCCGGCACGGACGCCGCTGTGACGGGCGAGCGGCTGCCAACCCAAGTTTTTGTTGGTGTTGGTTTGGGTTTTTGGTTTGTTTGTGATTTTGGGGGTTTTTTTTAGTCCCGAAGAGCTCGTTTGGTGCGTCGTGCATAGGGGGAAATATGCTCGGTTCCCACAGAAGTCCTGCTTCCACCACAGCAAGGGCTAATGCTGCCAGGATTTTTCACATTGCAGCTCTTGCACGCATTTTTTGGCCCTTTAATGAAATTCGTTCATTACAGAAAAGAGTAAAACGAGGCCTCTGCAAGCCGTTGTTACAGGCCTACATGCACAAACACACATGTGGTGTATGTTTGGCAAAGATTGGGTTTCAAGAGGATTTATGGCCTTCCTTGTAACTCAAACCAGAGGTGCTGTTCCTGCATTTCCCTTCTCAGTGTCTCAGTGAGCGCTCTTCTTCTTTTGTTAAGATTAGCTTTGAAAAAAACTACTCCAAATTCAAATGTATATGTTTGCATAACTTTGTTTACATACAAGAGACTAAAACCTGTGATATAAACTAAACTGCTGGGCTCAGAATGAGGCAGCTGGTATTTACCTACAGCAATAAATGCCAATTGTTAAACTCCAGTGCTTGCTTAAGGGCCAGGGCTGTGTTGCTGTATAGCAACACCTATATGCCATTTGGCCTTGTGATGACTAATTGTAGTTCACTAATACTATTGTTCTTAGCCTTGCCTTTGGCAGAATCCTGGTTTTACTCTCTCAAGTTTAATAGCACTTAATGTTCTCATAAAAACATGTCAGAGAGAATGATAAAAATGGATTTTTTTGTGTGCAATTCAGAGGCCTGGGATTTCTCTTGCAAAGAAATTTTAAACCCCTGCTCAGCTCTGATGCAGAGGGTGCCTTAAAGTCTGTGTATGTCTGGAACCAGTAATGCTGGTTTTATAGACTAATTGCAGTTCTTAGTCCCGGCAAAATCATTTTCAGTAAGAGCCACAGAATTTTCAAGTGTTCTCACTGAAGTGGGTCAGCAGAACATGAAGGCGTTTGTCGTGGGATGTCTTTCTCCTTTTATTTTTGTTATTAATTCAGCTGTTTTGTAGCTAGGTCACTTGAGTGGAGGGCGGGAACAATGTGGCCTTGAATCCTCTCAGCTAGAAAAGAGAATTAAAAGTAGGTCTGCAACATTCAGGCTGAATGTTAAACCACTGAACAATTGAATAAGGGAGGGTGGAACCATCACAAGCAGCTGTGTTTCTTATTGTGCCTTCTTTTTTCTTTTTTCTTTTTGGCAAATGAAGGAGCTTAGGCAGTGATCCCAGGAAAAGGAATAAAAGAGATCCATTCTACCTTGAGAGGACTCTTTCCTGCTCTTCAAGGTGAAGTTTCCAAAAGCTATGAGTCACAAGTGGGGCTGGGATGCTTGTTTCCTGTGGTTGCAGGGGCAACAGAGCTGAACCCTAAATGAGTTTTAGCTTATAAACCGTTTCCTCTCCAGGACTGTTTGTAAGAAGTTGTGCCTCACCAGGGAACTGTCTCACACATCCTGTATCTGGCTTAACACCCCCCCACAAGCTCTTGCCAGTGTAGGTAATAACTTGTTAAGGTTCTCACTGTCTTTAGTCTGTGTGAACGCCGTGCTTTGTAAGCTGCTGTGGCTCAGCACCTGATTGTCCTTGAGCAGCTCAGCTCTCTCTGTACTGGGGCAGTCGATTTGTGAGCTATGCTGTCCCTGCATGTGAGTTACAGGCCCAACTCCTGTAGAAGGGGCAGCAGTGACTCCCTACGTCCTCTTCAGTACTTCTTGTTGATGAGATTCAGCAGATCCTTACTCAGTACCCTTGCTTTAGCAGTTACTGATTTTAGCACCTAACTCCCCTGTCTGGGGAGAGAGCAGCATCTGTCAGCGTGGCAGGCACGCCTCGCTCTGGGTAGTACCAATGGTGTCAAGCTTTCTTCATTTAGATACCAAGTAGCCGGTATTTAATACAGCGAGGTCCAAATGTCAAGTAGAACGGTGCTTGTTCCAAAAACCGCAAAGGTCTGGAGAGAATTCCTGTCACCGGGGTGGTGGTGTCTAAATCCCAAGCACTTGTTCTGACCTTTGTGGATGGTTTCCTAGCGGCAGGCAGGGCTCGTTCTGCTATTCAAATAACCCCAGCTAACTGCTGACTCATCTCTGGTTCCACTCGACACATCCCAGTCCTTAAATATAAAAATTGTTTCAGTAGCACTCTTCAACTGTGAAAGGCGAACCTAACCAGAGTTCCTGTGTAATCGTCATGAGATCAGAGGTGTCATGTAAACGGCGTAATTAAAAACATAAAAAAGTGTTCACATGACTTTAATATGGGTGCATACCAGTCCCAGCAGGCTTCTTTCAGGGAGTAGGTAAGACTTGCAAATTAAAGATACTTGCAGCTGGAAACTTCCTTTTCAAATAACTGCTGGTCACTGTGACATTGGAAAAGCTACAGTGAGACCACAATCATGGCATGCTGCCCCCTCCCACACACATGCACAAGATTTCCTGGGAAATTTGCTGAGCTCCATGCCCCACAACCCTAGCAAGCTTCAAAGCTACAGGGCTGGAGTTAGTTAAAAGGAGAGTCGACAAGACTCATGTTAGCAAGATAAGCTCATGAACTTTGTGATTCATTTTTGGAAGGAAATTAAATGGAACAAAATTACTTGCAGTTAGTGCTTGCCTGTTTATTTCTTTCACTAATTCAGGGGATAAGGTATTGTGTCTTTGTTAGAACCTGAGCTGTATGTTGTGCAAAACACAAGTTACAATGCTGTTACTGCTATCCTGTTAGCAAAGAGGGGAACTTGGTCATGAATCTAAATCCTCCCACTTTGCCTTCCCTATCTGCTAATTGAAAAAATAATAATAAAAAGGTAGGAATGCAATTTTTAATTGCCAGAAGACAGCATTTCTTTCAGACTTTGAATTTTTTGTAACCTAATTGAACACAGCCTTATAACTTAGCAAACAATAACTAGTTTTCTGCTGTAGAAAGTCTAGATGTGCAGACTGTTGATATTGGTGTTTTTTGGCATATCCATCTATCTATTCCATGGCCACATTGTCCAGGTGGGGCACAGAACCGCAGCACTGCTACAAATGTGTTTGGGGGTGCTCTACTACATGCAGACCTAGGAGGAAGAAGGAGTCCTCAAACTTGTACAAAATGATGAGTAAGGAATACACTGCAAAAATGCGGAATTCTGATTCATTTGCTAGAAGATGACATGGGGCTATCTGAACCCCAAAGAGGAGGATGAACTGTTGCCATGAAGTGCTAGTTACAACTGTGTGATAAGCAGAAAACCTACCTGATAACAGCTGCAGCTGAATTTGGAAGCAAATTGCAATGTGGATGGGACAGCAATCTGAAGATAGTGATGACACTGGTTAAAAATATTTGGTTTTAGTTTGTTCCTGATGCAAACAATGCAGCCTACTGCCCCAGATATTTTCTGTCCCAAGCTCTGAGTAGCCATCTAAACTAATGAAAATTAAAATACCAGAAAAGAAGATAGGGGGCAAGGCACTCAAGCGTTTCCTGATGCAGCTGATCAGAGATATGATTGTCTAGTTGAGCATCCAGTAGTCAGACTTCTCTAGGGGCTGGACACCAATGTCCAGTCAACAATTGATGTAGCCCAGTGCCTTGGCAGCTGACAGCAGCTTTCCCAGAGTTCTGTTTTCTGTTTGATGTTTGACTCCTCTCTTCCTCTCCCCTCCCATCCTTTGTGCAAGCACTTAAATGCCTTCCACATGTCAGGGGCCTGCATCTCCCCTTTCTGTTACAAGCCTTACATATGCTGAGGGGTTAAGACCTTCGAGCCAGAAAGGCACTCCCTTCCCTACTTTGTGTACCACACCTTGGGCCTCACTTTGAGATAAGATTCAAAGCAGCTAATAAGTTGTAAGGCAGGCTTTGCAAACTTTGATGAGCAAAAACTTCACCTCCAGGATTAGAGTGTTTCAGTGGCAGCTTTTAAAACACTGGCAAGTATCTAAATGGGATGGCAGTACCTCAGACATTTCAGGCTCTGGGGTGAAAGTGCAGATCAGACTCTTGTGCACCTGTCTGGATGCACAACACATGACAACTGTCCTCTGAGGGCAGTGGGTGAATGGAGAAGAGGAAACTTTTGGCTGATGCTCTTACTAATGATGCCTGGAAGATCTTACCCTATGCCAGATTTTCAGGGCTGGTAATTATGCCTTTTCCACTCTCGATCTCAAGAATTGCTATGAAAGAGCAAGTATCAAACAAAAGGGTGCTGGCTGCTTATTTTCACACGATTTTCCCAACTTGAAGTGTTCTTTACACCTCTGTGATTGACTGAATTATTCCTACCTAGGACAGATTTTGTGTTCACACACACCCTTTGCAGGAATGTTTTTGTTACCTACTGGTGGTTGGTAAAGTGACTATAAAAGCAAGGAAAGCATTTGGAGATGCTGTTATTATGAACAAGTTAGGGTGTGTTTATTTTAGTTATTTCTTCTCCTTTCAATTCCTCCATGCCTCCCTTAAGCCTATTAACAGACAATGCTTCTGCAGGCAAAGTATACTGAGTTCTGTGAGGCTCATCTAAAAAGGCCATTTCAGCAACATTATTCAAGTTTCCAATATTTACCTTTACATACCATTATTTATTTCTGGCTCATTTCTTGACACTGCTGTTCTTTGCTTTGGGGCCATGTGTGTATGTGTGTGGGGGGGGTTCTTTTTTTTTTTAAAGTACAATCTGCTTGAGTTTTAGCTTCTAATCACTGTTACAGTAATGACTTGCCTATACAGTTTGCCCTGTTTTATCTCTGTTGCAGTTGAAATTTTCATTTCGTGAATTTCCTTGCATTTCTGTGCTATATGCTGCTGTCAGACACCTGTGACATCTGCACGTGTTCTTACATGGTCCAGAAAAGTTCATTCTGAGCCTTTTTTACCAAAAACTATGGAGAAAAGCACTGAATAAAATCTGTTTAGAACAGAAGTTGGTTTGGGGTAGGAGGTGAGAAGTTTTATCCCTGGAAATAACAGCAATGTGGCGTGAAGGTATTTGTAATATGTGTTCCTTTTAATGAATCTTAGCCACTTAGTTGACTGAACACTTTAAATCAAATCGGTGTTTCCCTGAAGTAAGTAATTAACTTTCAACACAGAAAATTTAATTGCCTAAGATTATTACACAGCTATCTGAACAATACTTCTAGTGTCTTGTTGCTTTTATTGCTTTGTTGCCCCTGGCATTTTGTGTGTAATCATCCAGACACCATGAAACATATTGATTAAATAATTTGGGGCACGTTGCACAGTACAGTCTTGTTTTATACAATCTTATGCAATGTGTTATTACTCTAGCCAAGTACTAAGTAAGAGCAGAGTTAAGAGAGAAAATTTGGGTGATGCCAGTCTGTCCTGTCATCCATAGTCAGAAGTAGTTTGGACTCCTGAAACAAACTACATCTGGGAGAAAGACAGACAGACTCCTGAGCTGACCTTAGCAGATATTTTTATATTAGGCTGAACATATTTCCTCTTAGTACACTGAAAAAACTGTTTGAAGAACAACTTCAGTACCAATGCATCCAGAGCTCCAGAGAGGTGAGCAGTTCTTCGTGTTTGTACAGTGTCAAGCACAATGGGGATTGGTGTGTGAGTGGGGAAATTAAATGTCTTATGGCATGATAAAAGTAATGAGCATTTTTTCAGTAGATGTGACAAAAGCTATGTTTAAAGAGCACTAGACCCTCTCTAACTCATTGGAACATCAGTTTCACCTCTGGCTTGGCTAGGCTGATTTAGCAGCTTTCTGCTAGCTAGGTCCTAGATAACAAGTGGCAACCAAAGTATTTCAAGGCTGCCTTATTCTCTCTTACCCACAGCCTAATATCAAAAGGAGGCAGTTGTACCCTGTTTGCTAACTACGTGTTGAGCTTTAATCTTGCATTTTGGCTTACATAGTCATGAAGTTTCTGATCATCATCATCACTCTGTGACACTGTCTGCACAGCCCCTCCACACAGCTCTGGGCTGCATTACATGGGCACGGTACCACAAAGGAGCAAACACCAGCACTGGCACCTGTCAGTAACTGCTGTCTAGAGAGAAGTTGTTCCTTTTGCCAGCCAGTGAAACATCAGAGCTCCAGGCCACTAAATAAATGCTGTTGTACATCATCTGGGCACCATATGGTCTGCCTGCTCTGAGTGTAGCTGAGGCACAGCCCTCCAAGCAGCTGGGTGAGAGACCTGGCTTCAGCCTCAGTAGCTATCTGCTTTAGCAGCAGTAAGGCTTTCACACTGGTGTGCTGTGAAGAGGATCAGGGGAAGCCTCTCATAAAGGACCAGAAGGATTCTGTTCCCCTGTAGAGGTGCTGATGTCTCTGCTGATCCTTCCAGGCATGGGTGAATACATACCCTTCCAGGGTACAGCTCTGCACACTGGGGCATCTGCAGCTCTGATGCCCCCTCAGAGAACTCATCTTCTTCCCTGGTAGCTGAATTTGTGGCTTAAATCATCTCATCTCATCTCATCTCATGCAGCTTTTATTACGTCTTGCAAGAGAAGTCTACTCTGCATTAGGGTCTTGCTTTGGCACCATGAATGGACAGAACTGGTGCATGTGCATAGCTGGAGGTGACTGGGTTAAATGTGTCAGCAGGCTGAGCCCTTCCGTGGAGGGAAAGAGGAAATGAGGTCTGAACCAATTCCTAGAGTAGCACAAATTGGTGAGCTACTATGAGCCCTCAAAGAGGTTCCCAGAGGACCTCACACTTAACCCAGGTAATTGTAGCTGCAGGTGGCTACAAGCATGAATCATGTAGCTGAAAGTAGTGTTGAAGCCTCAGCAAGACTGGTTTTATAAGCTCAGGAACTCAGCTCAACTACTAGTCCACTATTTTATTTACCTTACTGCCAAGACACCCTAACAGCGAGCCAGAGTAGAGCATCCTATTGCCATTTGAAGCACTGGGACCTGGCTCTGTGAGCCAAACCCTAGCCTTACATCCAAGTCAATCCAGTATGCATACAAGTTTGACATGGAAATTTGGCTCTGTGTCTGCAACTTACTTTTCAACAAGTGAAGATCTGTTTCCACCCCTTAGTGTTTGAAAGGTACTTCTGTTTTTCAGAATGTGAGATAATTACAGTAACAAATGACTTCATCATCTACCAGTAATGTCTTGCAAGCATGGATACCTAGGTTTTGCAAGGGAACTTAAAACTTTCTGGTTTTCCAGTGAACTTAGCCTTCAAACTCTTAACACAGTGAACTGTCGTTTCCTTGTCCTAACATGGCTGATTGTCTGGAGTCGTCTTTTAATATTTTTTTTCTAGAAGACTCACAACGTATCTAATGTTCTAGGCTGAGCTAGACAGCTTGATTGTTATTGCCAACCTAAAGCCACATTTGGACTGCAATGTGATGATGTCTTTGGGCCTGACTTGTGTCCTGCTCCTTCAGAACCTGAGTCCAACAATATGTTGAATGTGTTTACCAAGGGTGGACAGCATGGAATTAAGCTCAGTGGCATCTCACACAAAATCACATGAGATTCATGCCTTTTGCATCTCAGTTCAGCATCTAGAGGTTGCATATGGCAAGTTGAGACCTGATTGCAATTTCCTTTTGAGCCTGAGAAGGCTCAAGGATCTTGTAGCAGAAGCTCTTTTACAATGAGAGCTTTTTCTACTCTTCCTGTTGAAGCTGGACTTTTTAAAAAGAGGGTGGAATTCATGGGAGAACAAGGAAAGACAGCAAGAGAAAATATATGTGCCTGGCTCTGAAACTCAAAAGTTTCTGGAGCATTTGGGCTCCTTCATTGTGAGGCTGAGGGACTGAACTCTTTCGGTATAATGACTCAAAACATTTCCCCGTTTGTGGAGATGCCAGAGTGCTTTGCTGAGATGGAGGAGGTGAGCTTTTGTGTGTGCAATGGCTAATCTGCGATCTGATAAGACAGGGTGGATGATGGGCTATGAGTGAGACAGGAGAGGGATCCTGTGGAGATGATGGTGCCTCTTGTCATGGTAAGTTGTCCTTCCTTGAACAAATCACTAGGTTGTGGGGCTCCCCTCCTCCGCCCTGGGATCATTCACATGTGGCCTGAGGGTGTTCATCTCTGCTGATGGGCCATCATGGGCCATAACTGATTCAATTGCCTGGTGTGATGGACAGCTGTGTTGTCTTAGAGAGTGTGAAGGACTCCCAAAGGGCCCCATGATCCACATTAATACATCATCCAGTGTGAAGCTCCCTGCCCCGCCCCGGGGGAGGCACCCGGGCATTCCCACCTGAACAGGAATATAAACCCAACAGATGATGTGTTCTCTGGATTTCCTCAGGGTTGTCCTCACTACCTGATAGATCCAGTCGGTAGCCATCACTTTGACCAAGACTGAGACCATCACTCATCGAAATTGCAACAACCAAGTTTCTTTGTGAGGCTTATGGTGGTGAGATCTTTCTACTCCTTTCCTTTCCTTCTCTTTCTTATAGATTTTCTGAAGTGATTTTCACATTGTCATATCACTGTAGATAATAACAACCAAAATGGCTGCATGCCTGTTTCCCTTTGGAATCACATTGTTCTAAAATAAATCCTACAAATGTATTTTTGCAAGGGCTAATGACTCAGCATCATTTTCACTCTAATTTACCTCAAGGGATTTAATAAAAAGAACCTGAGCTACCTGTGCTTTCAGGCTTTCAAGCAAAAAATTCCTTTTAAGAAGTTGGACCTGCCATCTCTCCTAGGAAGTGCCCTTATTAAACTGTAAAAGTGGGTTCAGAATTATTTTCTCTTTCCCACTCTCTTTTCTGCTTTGTACACACTGCTATTATTGGCATTTCTTTTTGTCCAATTAAGGTATTTCCCTTCCTAGTCTGGTGGTTAACAGTCTCATTTTTGCATCTAAAATTTTAGCTTTCTGTGGCTAGTACTGATGAACTGCAGATGCAAACTTCATAATGCTTCATTAGTCATGGTAGTTCCTAACATAGGCTCTGAGCTATTCAGGATTATTGCATTTTAAATACATCCTGCTTCAAGTAATATATTATTCTTATTTGTGGAGGTCTGGTGTACAAACAGATGTTATGATGGGATGCCATCCAAAGGGACCTTGACAGGCTTGAAAGGTGGGTCCACATGAAGTTCAACAAGGGCAAATGCAAGGTCCTGCACTTGGATTAATTCCAGGCACAAATACAGGCAAGGGACCAAATGGATTGAGAGCAGTCCTAAGCAGAAAGACTTGGAAGTCTTGGCTGACATGCCTTTGCAGCCCAGAAAGACAAATGTGTCCTGGGCTCCCTTCAAGAGCAGCGTGGCTGTCAGGTCAAGGCTGGTGATTCCCTCTGTTCTGCCCTGGTGTGACTTCACCTGGTGTGCTGCATCCAGCTCTGGGTCCTTAGCACAGGAAACACCTGTTGGAGCAGGTCCAGAGGAGGACCATGAAGATGATCAGAAGGCTGGAACACCACCTGTGAGAATGGGCTGATAGAGCTGGTGTTGTTCTGCCTGGAGGAGAGAAGGCTCTGCCGAGATCTTACAGCACCTTCCAGTACCCAAAGGGGGTCTGCAACAGAGTTGGACAGGGCCTTTTTACAAGGGCATGTGGTGACAGGACAAGGGGAACAGATTGAAACTGAAGGGAGAATAGGTTTAGATTAGATATTAGATAGACATTCTTTACTGTGAGGGTGGTGATACACTGGAACATGTATCACCACCAGAGAAGACCCATCCCTGAAAGTGTTCAGGTTGGATGAGGTTCTGGGCAATTTGGTCTAGTGAAAGGTGTCCTTGCCCATGGCAGGAAGGGTGGAACTAGATGATCTTCAAGGTTTCTTCCAACCCTGACCAGTCTATGATTTTAAAACTGGGGAAGAAAATTTACATCAAAAATTCCCCCACTGGGGCAGGGTCACAAGGCAAATCTGGACCTGCAATTCCTGGTAAAAGTCCAGCAAAATACAGCTCTTACACATTCTCTATCTTGACCTGCTCCCTCTTCAAACAGTCCTTAAACATTCAACAGAAAGATGGCCAAAGTTCTATACAGCAGGTACAGCGTAGGCTTATGAAATGTGGAAAGCTGAGGATGAGCTCCTCAGACTCCTAGAATGATCTTCAGTGCCAAAGCACCTGAAGTAATGTTTTACTCCCAATTTAGAGGATTAGCACTTGTCAAGCCTAAATGACTGTAAAAAAATGGGGGAGAGAGGGTGGTACATAGGAGCATACCAAATCTGTGCTACACATTGTGCCTGCTTCTGCTCAGGTTCCTGCTTGACCTCACTCCCAGACACCATTTTCATCATTTTTAAAATCAGTCTTCTCTCTCTCTGGAGAGCTGTTTTGCTACAGCCCAAGCATAACCAACACACAGAACTCCATATCTTTAAGTAATGCAGCTTTTCCATAGATGGGTTTTCCCTGCCCTCAACTCCCCAGCCAGAGTGTCTCTGGTACAGCAAGAATTTGAGAGGGACACTTTCAATAGACTCCCATTGTACCAGCTCACCATAGGAGAGAATGACAGGACAGTGGCCAAGCACTGCAGGGAAAAGGGTTTACAAGTGCCTGAGTGAGTGAAGTCACACATTGACCCAGCTCCATTTTTCCAGATGTGGTGCTTAATGGGTTTGTAATGTTGCAGTAGGCTGTGTAGGTCCTCTGTCAGTGTTTTTACAGTGTACTGTGGGAGAATTCATCTGTCCTACCCCAGATCCTGGCAGAAACAGCATGGGTATGGCAAGTCATGAAAGTGAATTGGCTCTGGCTCTACATTTGTGGTTACGTTGGTGGCAAGGCACTGATCCAGTGGTTCACTCTCCAGGGTATAAGTTATGCAACAAGCCTGCTTGTCTGCAATTCTCCTTCTTTTGAATTGTCTAGAATCAGTTGAGCCTATTTTGCGCTCCAGATACACTCACCTTCAGCTGTCTGAACCAGGCAGCCCTTTCCATATCTGCTGCATCCCAGTATCTCCTGCATTTAACTTTGGTGCTCTGCGAGTCAGGACATTCCCCTTCTCCTGGCACACTTCTGCCTCTTCTCAGCCTTCTAAGCCAATTTCAGTGATGTCAATCTGTGGCTTTCTAGGCCCAGTTTCTATCTAAGCTCTGTGAATCCACAGACCTGCACAAGACAATCTGTTCACAGCTCCTGATCCAGCCCAAGCAGCGAGAATATAGCCAGCTGAAATATTTTCTGGTGCAAGCTCACATAGAATCATTGAATTGTTAATGTTGGAAGAGACCTCAGGGATCCTCAGATCCAATTGCTAACCCAGCCACTGTCATATTACAAAATAAACCATGTCCCCAAATACCACGCTCACAGGTTTTTGAACACTTCCCAGGATGGTGAATCCACCACTTCCTTGGGCAGCCTATTCCAATGCCTGAGTACCCTTTCAGTGAAGAATTTTTTCCTAATATCCAATCTAAGCCTCCCCTGGTGCAACTTGAGGCTATGCCCTCTTGCCCTATGTTATTACCTCGGAGAAGAAGCTGACTCCCACTTGGCTACAACCTCCTTTCAGGCTGCTGTAGAGAGTGAGGAAGTCAATCCTGAGACTCCTCATGATTACAGAGCAGAAAGAATTAGGACCAAACATCACAGTCTGATAAGACATTTCTGGGCTGCCCTGGGAAAGAGATTATGGTACTAAAATGGCATTACTATGAACTGACAGGAGAGATGTCTGCATAACTAGTATATAAGCAATAATCAGCACACAAGGCAATACCAAGTTCAAGAGCACAAAAAAACTTTGAAAAGAAAGGAAAGCATTAGTAATAGGCTATTAATTACCCACTGTGAAGTATTAATAAAAGCTAAAATTAGTTTCAACTGTATTTTGTGAAAACCCTAGAAAGACGGAACAAAGGTGCTTTCATGATTTGCTCCCTGAAAAGGCAGCTTTTGAGAGTCAACAGGAAGCAGTTGGACTGTCAACATGAAAGGAGCAATTGATCAGAGGGAAGTGCAGAGGGGTTCCCACTACAGAGCAAGCTGAGGAATTCTGTGCAATGGGCAATAATAGTGATGGTGGAGAGACCAGACCAAATGTTATAGGAGGGGTTCTTAAATGGCAGGAAGGCATAGGGGTCTACTGGGATGAGCCAGAAGGAGGCAAAGTAGTAGTAGTAGTAGAAGTTGAGGGGGAGGGGTTGAAGGAAGGAGAGAATTTAATACAATGATCAAAATTCTTTGCACGTGGATCAGGGAAAAGGCCAAATGGGGAAGACGAGCTGAGAAGAGAGATAAAAGTTACTGGTATTGGAAAGGCAGTTGGAATTATTAGTGTCTTCTGATAGCAGTGAATGACAGAAATTAGCAGGCTGCTGAGAGCAGCAGAGAGTAATGTGGCATTAGTATATGTGACAGATGAATAAAGCTATTATCTTCATATCTTCTACTTGAGGATCCCTAAATTACTTTATGATGCAATACTTTGAGGCTTGGAGAAAGTTTTTGGTCTTGAAAGGAGATACCAATAAGCCAAATATAATTGTTTGGGTTCACAGTGGCTATATGGTTAACAAGGGACTGAGCAAGATGGTAAAATCTGACTGAAATAGGAGCAGTATAATTGGAAAGGCATTGACTGGCCACTTTCTGAGTGTGAGTCGATGGAAAAACAACGAGAACACAGGAACATCAGGTAGCTGAGCCCAAGAGTGGTTTTGGGAGACAAGCAAGAGAACCATTCCCAGCAAGGGCAAGAACAAAACTGACTGAGGCAAAAAAACCCACAAAGGAAAATTCAGATTAAATCACAGGTCATTTCTGCTGATTTGCTTAATTGAAAAGTTTACTTAGTATTTCATGTAGAAAACAAGACTTTACATTTATTCCACTCCTCTGTGGTCAGTTTTAGCAATGTAACCCCAGAACTCTGACAGTCATTTTAAAGAAAATGTGGGAAACTCCCTGGAAACCAGAAGTTTTGCTATCCATATGGCTGGCATAACCCATTCAGATGTATATACAACAAACACACACAAAAAATAACACCCTCAAGTTAAAATTTTGCTGTCTTCTATGCCCTGCTGGTTTTTCTGCCTAGAAAATAGGTGTATAGATCAAGCCTCCTCTTTTTCCTCTAATGAGCACTGTCCTTGTGAGCTGCCCCCAGGACAGAGGATGAAGGCAAGGAGCGCTAAGGGCAAAAGTGTGTGGGGAAAGAGGGCATAATCAGCTGAAGGGTGCCAGCAGATAAGAAGAGGAAGGGAGGAACAGCTCGTGGAGCTCATAGTTTGGCAGAGCTGCACAGGGCACAGGGCCAGGGGAGGGCCCAGGTAAGAACACATGGGCTGTGGCCAGGACAGCTGGGTTGGGAAGCAGCCACAAACTCCTGCAGCTGGTGAGAGAAGGTGACAGATTCCCCTGGCAGGGATGGCACTCCACTGTTTCTGATTTTTTCTTGCTTTGCCTCTTGAATTTTTTGAAGCAATATGTCATTCTGACTCACGCCAGATTCATTCTTACCCTGGAAGTGACTCTACAGTTTTCAGTTCAGATGTTAACTGTTTGGGCACAAATGTGTCATACAGAACACATTGAAAGGTAAATTTGTGACCTAAAAGAGGTGGGATAAATATTTTGTACACCAAAGGGTTTCCTGTGTATAGGTTTTATTGAGGAAGGCTGTGTGGCAACATCATGACACGACTAAGACCAGCCAGGGCCTTGGGTGCTGGTTAGCACTGTGCTGTTATCCTGCTTGGGCTTTCAGAGGAAGAGAGACCAGCAGTACCAGCAGTAAGGTCCTACAGCAGCTATTCACAAAACACACAACCAAGTCCAGAAGCAGTAGTTCTGAGGTGGTGCCCAGATCTGGATCAGGAACTGCCTGTGCACAGCATCTGTGCCCAGAGGACCCAGCTCAGAGGGGCTTCAACAGAATTCCTCCTCCTTCCTGAATGGCTGAAAATATTGGACCCCATGGGCTCTGTTGGCTCCCTGCTCCCTTCCACATTCCAAATAAGAACACCCGGAGAGAAAATTAGTTATGTAGGCTGCTATTGCTGCTCTTCAGAGAAAGGAAACAAGCTAAAAAGCCACATAGAAGCTGAAATTAAAGCTGAGGAGTTTCTGGCTGGATGCCCTCTGGAGCTTGTATCCCTCATTCTGATTAGAAAGAAAAACATTTAATATACATTGAAATATTTTTGGCAAGAACAGGGAAAAAATATGCTATATGATGGGTATTGTTTTAATTACACTTTGAAAATTTGGCTGAGTGGAACAGTAGCAGCAAAATAGTTTGCTGTTTAAGCTACTCTCCTCACAAACTTAAAATAAGGCTTTTCTGCTTAGCTAAATATTAAGATGGCATTTCACTCCAAGTTCAATCAGCTCCTGAAGTTGCTCCCTCTCTTTACTAAGAAAACTTGTGACTTGTGCATCAAAACAATGATGGGTAAAAATTATCTTGATCAGTCACTCATAGATCATCTCCTCCTGTTTATTCAGATGTTAGCCCAGTATCTTTTCCTTTCCTCATTATGACCATCACTTTAACACAGGAGTTCTTTAGTGGTGACTGATAAATATGAACAGAGAAAGAAAAGGTATTTTTCCAAGGAATTACTGCACAAAACTTGTGCTGCAGCAAGCACTCTATGTTATAACATGTGCAGCAAAAGCCACATAGCTGAAATTATTTGCAGATCTCCATTTTAAATTCCAATTTCACATACTTTAGATGTACCATTTGTGGTTTGAGTCCAAAAGAAAAATATTTATCTTCCTTTTGTTTAAAAATTATTTCTATCTCAGACTGGAAGTATTTTGTTGCTGTCAGAGTTCCTGCTGTTCTTCAACCTATGGATCTTGTGAATAACAGGCTGGTCAGAACTACAGAATACCATTTATTCTGGTGAAGATCTCTGACCTTAGAAAAAGGACTGGCAAAATGGGGATCCAAATACTGGACCTGGACTGTTCCCATTTGGTCAGGATATGAGCAGTTTTCCCTTTTCATTTTCATTCTCACCCTGGGGGTTGGGTTTCTTAGTCATTCTTTTATACATGCAGCATGAAAAACATGTTGCTTACCAAATCACTCTGACTCACTAAGTGCCGTCAGTTCAAGGCCTCATCTATTATACATCTGACCAATCTCACTGGAGTCCTATTTCATGGCATAGCTAAAAGCTCCTCTTTCATTATAAGTCACGACCATGGCAACAATCCAGTTGCATGATTTGGCAGACTGGATCTCCTGATAAAATTAACATGATCTTATAGCTATGAGTACATATTTGCATCTCCAAAGCTGAGAAATTAATGTACAAGGTAAATATTAATGTTGCTGGAAGCACGGTACAGCAAAGGCCAAGGCACTGAACACAGAATTTGCTTTCCCTTTCCACAGACATCTAGTTTAAAAACTTAAGAGTACCAAGGTAATCTTTAATGCATCCACTATTCCTGGGCAAAACTTCTTTAATATATTACACTGCCATTCTACTAAAGTAGCATTCTGAACCTAGGCAAACACTTCTACAACCTTTGTTCAAAAGTTTTCCATCAAAATCCTGTTGGTGGTGGGCAGCTTAATTATCTTTCTAAGGAGACTATGGTTCTTTAATAAAGCCAAAGGTTTCTTTTAAGCCATATCAAACCTGGTACTTGGGAACCACACTTGATTAAACAGGAATGTGTATTTTGTGAGTGCTGCTTTCATGGAATCATAGGACCATGGAATGATTTGGGTGGATTGGGATCTTTGAAGGTAGAATCATAAAATTGTTAAGCTTGGAAAACACCTTTAAGACCATCAAGTCCAACCATCAACCTAATACCATCATAATGTTCACCATCAAACAAAGTCCTCAAATGCCACATCCACACATTTCTTGAACACATCAGGAATGGTGACTCTACCACTTCCACAGGCAGTCTCTTCCAGTGCTTTACAAGCCTCCTTGTGAAAGCATGTTTTTCTAATATCAAATCTAACCCTCTGCAGGTCATCTAGTTCAACATCTTCTGTGGGACATCTTCAACTCTCTGATCTGAGAAAGCCTTGCACCCAGGATATCAGGACACACTAAATCAGAAGTCCTCTTCTTTGGCATTGTCTCGTGGTTCTGCTGGAATAGTCCTCACATTGCCCCAGCCCCTCTCCATTCCAGAGCCAGATGAGGTGCAGTGGTCACAAGCTGCACCCTGAAGGTCTATACTGGGGAAGACCTGAGAATAGAGCAGGGAACTCAAGGAAACTGAGGTCTTGAATCTGTTGCAATGCCACGGGACTGGACTCATCTCACAGGGTACTGATGAGATTGCTGGTGGAGCTGGGTGTGCTGGGAAAAGGGGGCACACGTCTCAAATGGGGTGCTGCTGAATTTGTTGCTTTGGCTGCTCCAGTAGAACCTCCTACATCACCACTGCATGCAAAGCATCCCACCAGGGAATGTAAAACCTTCCACATGCACCAGGCCAAACACTCAGTGTAGGTCTGTAAAGAAGAGCCCTGTCACACTTACATGGAGTCAACAGTTCAGTTCCCATTACCCTCTCACCTCCCTCTGGCAAGTGAAGAAAATTCCCCCTGTTGAGATGCCACTGTTGCTTTGCCCTTCTCACAGGGGAGAAACCATTGACAAGACCATTCCTTCTGTGGAGGAGATCCCAGTGTGCCCAGTGAAGGGGGAGCCCTGGCTGGGTAGGTTTCCCCCAGACCTGCTCCCTCCACCATGCAGAACAGACCTCCTTCAGCCAAGGCTGCATGTGAGGAGTTCCCAGGAGCCTGGCCTGGCTCTGGCTGAGCCACAGACCTCTGCCCAGGGCAGAGCAGCGGGCAACACTGGTTGTAAGGCTCTGCCTTGTATGCAAAAGGTTTGCTGGTAGTTTGTGACAGTTTCAGCCGCCTTCCCCAAACGTTTTCCTGAGCAACACCCAACCCCTCCTGCCCACCCTCTGTAAGGCTGTCCCAGCTCAGAGCCAGTGGTACTGAGACCCCTCCCAATGACTGTCCTAACTTTACTCTGCTGTTGCCAAGACAAGGGAAAAAAAATCTCAAATTCAAAACATTAAATAAGGCCTAAACATCAACCATAGTTGTTCTAAAACATGTGTAGAAAAAAGACAAGTAGAGGAAGCATGCAATATTTGTCAGCATAAACTGAAATATGCACTGAAAAGAGAATTGTGGAAAAATACGTTGTACTTGCTGTGGTTTAGGCCACATCCTGGTTTAATTCAACGCATCTGAAACAATGCCACTAAATCCACTTTGCATTTACCCCAGATAACTGAGTAAATGAAGACCTGGAATGAAATTAAACTAGATTTTAAATTAGTTTTTAGGCTTAATAGAACAGATGAAAGTATAATCCCAAAAACTTCTTCCCCTTCCTTCATGTCACACTACATTTTAAACATATGCAGACAATGAAGCTACTGCAGAGCTGGGCAGTTCCTTAGTTACAGAAACATAGTTTTCAGAGACATCAGTTTGTGCTTTGATTCTTCAGGGGTTACTTATATAGCAGCAGCCTGAATTGCAGCAGTTGGTTATTCTCTGGAGAGCTCTGTGCAGCCCTCAGATCCATCAGGTGATATTGCTCTGTGTAGTGAGCAAGTACTGACTGTCTGGTGGTTTTCTCCATAAAGGTTGCTCAGCTTCCCACAGCCTGCCAAGACGTGAATAAAGCAATTGCTTTACTGAGCTTTTGGATGGGCTGCAAAACCTCTACATCTTCCTGACTTCCAGAGTCTACAAAAATGCTCCTGGAAGCAAAACACCCCAGCTGTTAAATCCTTCTTTTTGGAGAGGAAGGGGAATGGTGATGTCCACCAAGCTTACTGTGATTATAGCTATATTGAAATGAACTGAGGCTTTTTTCTTGTCACACTTTCAAGAAGCATCTAGGAACAAGAATAAGTGTATTTTTCTGAGGAATGAGAACCTAAAAATCTACAAATAGTTATTTGCATCTGTTTATTCCCTGAGAAACATTCATGGTTGTTTCAAGGACCATTATACTTTATTTGGTTGAAATCTAGAATGGTTTTCTTTCTAAAATGGCAATATTGGGACATATATAACTAATCCACTCCTGTATCACTAACTCCAACATAACACACAAACACAGAAGAGAAGATACAACATCAAGTGATACTAGATTAATAGGCACAATGGATTTCTGAAAAAGCTGCTGTTTAACACTGCATGTAGGTACACTTTCATTATTTGATATCCTCAAAGCTATCCTAGGATCACTCCCTAGGTATGCCACTGACTGAAGCTAACTCCTGAAGTCCCAAAGCAGACATTTTCAACCAGGCTTTTCCTCCAGCACATTCACCAGGATAACTGGACCCTGCAGGTCAGCTCTGAGCCATCCCTAAGATATACACAGTGCTCACAAAAGCCATACCAAGATTTTTCTCCCTGTATGTTTAGCACTTAGCTTCCCATATTAGTTTAGTGGTAGGAGTATTTACAGCTAGCATGGGAGATCATGTTTCAGCCTCCTAAAATGGAATTTAACCCATGGGTCTGTAACTCCGTGTAACAGAGGCTGTTGTGTAAGTTTCTATTAGGTAAACTGTTTAAATAACTTTATATAGTTTCATATAAATAACTACATAACCGTTAAAGCAAAGAAACAAACCACACTCAGTGACAATGCAGCTGAGTGAGAGAGGAAGTAATTCTCTCTCTCTGACTTGATAAATATTTAGTTACAAGAGACTGGAAGAGATCTCTTACAGAGCATGCAGGAATCCAGTAATGGGAACATTCCCCTGGGATTTGTGTCACTTCGTGACTAAGCAGCGTATGGTTGTTCTAGCTAATGACTGGCATTACCTCTCCATGACTCTCCCAATTTAAAGATCACATCTTTTAAATAAAGAAAAGTTTCCACAGTGTGGTAGGGAAAGAACTCCAGAAGAGAAAGATGACAGAGAGAGAAGAATTACAACCTTAGGTGTTACACAGGACTTGAACAGTCCTCATCATACTGGAAATCACAGCTGTTCCTGTTCCCTCCTGATTGCACAGCCAGCTCAAATATAGTGATGTGGAAAATCAGCAATCCTTCCAAAAGGGCTTTTAAATGCAAGGGCAAGACCTACTTACTGGTAGAGGGATCCAGTGGTCTGGATTGAAACTGAAAAAAATATGTAGTGACTGAAGACAAATGTTTCTTAATAGACACCAAGACACATATGTGAGTGACAGAGAGGTGCTGGAGGTGAAGTCTTCAAAAATAAAACTCCCTAGAATCCTACAGTGTTTGAATTAGAGCAGAGGAAACTAGCAAGGATGATCTGAAAACATAAAAGTTTCTGACAACCACCTTAATTTTAGTTTCCTTTCTCCTGCCACATTGGACATAAACTCCTGAAAAAATTAATTCTTCTTCTGGAAAATATCAAAATCAATTTCACCCAAGTTTAGCTCTTCTAAATCACAGTGTTTCAGCATGATCTCTAGGTCACGGATGAAGTAAAAAATTACGTGCCACACAAAGGCATGCTTGACACAGACCTTTGGATCACTGATTTTTATCAAATGACCTGACCTCTCAACGGTGAGACTTGATCACAAAGCATCTGAAATGGTACTAAGCACAATGTAAACAACTTTCTGTAAACAAACACATGCAGATAAAAATAAACATGAGGGGTAGGGGGAATAGTAGCACTCAGGTTAGAGGTGTTTTTAATTTGGTTGTATGGGACCAATCCATTCCAGCAACATTTCACAAAACCTGTGTCTCACCAGGGTGAGACCTGACATGACTCAGCATGCCCTAGGCTGTTCCTTCCATGTGGGACAGCCAGGCAGGAGCTGGTGTACACACTGTTCAGTTTCCCACTTGGCATGAATGAAGAAACAGGAGGTAGAGTGCAAGCATATCATCCTGTGTATTCATTCCTTAAAGTAAACTCAACCCAAGCCTTCCTTGGACAGAGTCAGGGTTAGGGATTACACCAGGGCTGACTGCCCAGTCAAACAAATACCATTTACAAAGCTAGACTTTGCACTTCAGTGGATGCAGAGATGACCAGAACTAAGAACTCAGGTCCCAAAATACTTCTGAAATTGCACAATCACTCTTTCTAACAGGATAACTAGATCTAACTGAAACTTTCCTCATTTAAAACACTGTTTTGAAAACAAACAATACTGGCACCAAAGAAGAAACATCACAAATCCAATGTTTAATTCCTTCAGCAGGGCAGTTCCACGTCAGGATCCTGGCTGAATTATGACACTTACCAGGGTGCTACAGTAACACTGTATGTGGTTGCTTTTAGCTTATCAAAAGGAGACAGATTTAGCTTAAACCTTTTTCCTGGAGGTTCATGCTAACACATTTTACCTTACACTTCCTATAGCCCAACAGCACACATGCAGTGGAGTTACCACAACACAGCTGACACACAGGAGCTCTCTGAGCAAAGAAATTCAAATGTGTTGCCTTTACCCAGATCTCTGAACTCTGGTCTCTTACAAAGAACACTTTGTAAGAAACTAATAGTCAGAAAAACTAATGTAATTATTTCAAGTAAAAATATTCCCTTTTTGTCCTCTCTTCCTCCCTCCCCCTGTTTTTTTTCCCCTCTAAAATGGTGAAATAGAAGTTCATGAAGGAAGTACTCATCTGTTGCAAATTGATGCCTGATCATTATAGCCTTATCATAATGCTTTAGAACTGAGTTTATATGTCTGTGCCTGTGAAGGCATTCTGTTAATTATGGAAAAAGGGAGTGATTCTCAACAAACCTGAACTTTGGCAGCTATTTCACTATCTTAGTAGCAGATATTGAAAGGATTGCTTTATAATTTAGCTCCAGCAGTATCTCAATACTGTCACTGAGAAGTGAAGTTACACAGAACAGGGGAAGACTTCAACCAATGTCAAGGTCTTCCCACAAGCAAGAACCTAATTCTTCTGCTTTAAAGCATAAAAATTTTAAGCAATAATTTCACTGGTATCAAAGCTGACCTCATGATAAAATACCTTCAGTTTGGGAACAGGTCCAAAGTGTTCCTCAGAACTCATTACACAGGACATATACGTTGCCTCTTAATAAGGCACTAAGTAAGAACATGCAGTACCCAGAACATGCAGTACCTAAATATAGGCTCTGTAACGTTGACTTTTGGATTCAACTTCCCCATTAGCATCTCCATCTTCCATTCTTAAGGGAGAATCACCACTTGCCTACAGTAACACGGCAAATGAGAACTTGCAATGAACCACAGCGTCACTTTCCACATTCACCATTCAACCACAGTTCACATGCCACAAATGCAGCCAGATTAGAAGTGCCCAAAAGCTGCTGTGGAAGACAACATGACTTTTGTTCATCTGAAAATCAAGATTATTGGTGCCATTAAGAGCTGCAGATTGCTAGAAGTCTTCAATGATATCTAAGGCTGAGTTCCCAGGCCTGGGGTAATAGCTCTGCACTTCAAGCGTGTAGTTCAGCAGCTCTGAGATTGACCAAAAATTGTCCCACTGTGGCTGTTCTCTAATATATCTAAACATTTTTTTTTTTCCGGGAAGACAGCAGCTCATAATTCAAAGTGAATGCTCTAACACACACTCCATTTTGGAGAGTGCAAAATTCTCCAGAAGAATGATTATAGAAATTTTCCAAACAGATTATGATGTTGATGCAGAAAACAAAAATATTTACAAAAATATATATGTATTACAAAAGATAATTTTGTATCTACACCACTTTTTTTACCCCAGTGCATACAACCATATGTAAAGACACAGACATGCTCTAAGGATGAGATTCTATGGGGGCAAAAAGGAAATTCCAGAACACATGGTTACATCACTTGCAATCAGGAATGAAGAAGTGCTAATTAAGGATATGTTCTCCCTGGAAAGGCAGCTTTCAGGGGTCCTGATTTCATACAAATAAATCAGATTTTGTTAGAAAGCAAACTGACAGGTGACAGTTGCAGCAAAATCCAGGAGTAGGGTTTTTTTCCCTAAAATACATTTCTTCCAAAGTCTGTGCAATGTCAGATGCATGTCTCCTATTTTTCATTAAAACCAAATCACTCGGTACTTCTAATAATTTTGGTACAGAACACGGAGAGCTAAATTAAAGCTGAACAGAAAGGTAAGCTTTCAGAATCTAAAGGACAAGCTGAGGTTATCACTTCAGATGCTTTAAAAGATGAATGCACAACTTGACCTGAACCAAACTTCAAAGTCATCAAAGGCCAAGGGAAGATAAAAAGAAAAATAAAAAGGCTTCAGTAATTGCTTAGCACTGATATTTGAATAGTAGGGAAAGAGTGTGTACTTAGCTTAGAAGAAGCCTCCATGCCTCTGACTAAATAACCTGAAATTTAAAATTCCTCAACAATAAGCCCAAAAACTATGTAATATAATATTACTTTGCACTCTAATTCATTCTTTTCATGTCACAAGATAAATACCAGTAACAACTGTGTTTTTACAACATAGATGTTCTTCAAATAAATACTAGCAAGAGGGAAATCATAGCAAGGGAGGAAATAGTAAGAAGGGCAGGAAAGGGGGAAATGAGGTAAAATTATTTTTCCACACTACCACTAACCTAGAGACCTACTGAGCAATATAAACAGGGTGGTGAAAGGAAGAGAGGCAATTTCTTTTCCAGATCCATGAAATTCACCACAATAATCCGTATGGACTCACATCCATCTCTGCAGAATCCTACTACTTCAAAATAGCATAATATTTCCTAAAAGGAGAATTACCCAAGCTAGTCATGAAAGGCCAGAGAATTCTGAGGCCTCACAAGCCTATTATTCACAGTAACAGCTAGAAGAGCTTGGAAAGTACAACTGAAGATTTAAGTAGCACATGGGAATCCTTGCCAAGACTCCCTTCTTATCAGCTCACTGCCTCCCACTCCTTTCTCCTGCTGCAATCTTTACATCTGCACTGGGTTTTCAGATGATCACTCCATAGATGATTAAAAATTACTTTGAAATTAGATACCCCCAGCAGCACGATCAAAACATCTGATTTGATGTTTTTGGCCCAACAAAGGCTCTATCAGCAAGAGCTGCCCTAATCTCCTTACCTGGCTCAAGGGATTAGTTAATTAGTTAACTAACAAATCTGTTGGTGGAATAGTAATGGCAAAGAACTATTTGAAACTGCTCCTTAGAAGTGAGCTCATGATCTCGGTAGGGATGATTGTGGCTGTAAGGTGGCATTACATCATTCTCTCTTGCTGTTGACACTGGGGCTTTGGGTACACATTAGGCAGACAGCACCTGCCTCACTAGAATTCAGATATCTAAGTCATTACTAGTTCAGCTCTCCTGACATACCAATCAAGGAAGCCACAGCTCAGCTATGAATAAGCTTTTTATTTTTGTCTAGTGCATCCATATCTGATTCAGAGGATGACCAGGTAGCACAATCGCAACAAGAAGTTCAAGTCTTGTCTCTGCAGCAGGTTCTCCATTCACTACCACTTGCACGACCATTCCAAAACCATAACTCAGTCATACTAGAGCAGGTACACCAGCAGAGAGGCCACTGACACACAACCACAGGCAGTGAACTCAGAGTCACA
The DNA here is from genome assembly GCA_013400775.1 of Chaetops frenatus. Classification (NCBI taxonomy): domain Eukaryota; kingdom Metazoa; phylum Chordata; class Aves; order Passeriformes; family Picathartidae; genus Chaetops; species Chaetops frenatus. Next base: position 283,757 of record VZTR01002042.1, read on the forward strand.
TGCACACTCACATTATCTGACCATCTAAACTAAATCCCCATGCTCATTTCCTAGGGGAAGTAAAACCTGCACCCACAAACTCTCTGAGGCATCCAAATACATTTTGGCTTCTGATGCCAATTTTCTTGGTAACCAATCTGCAAACCACACAGCCCAAAACCAGGGACCCTCATCACTCCCTGCTCTTGTCTCAAAGACCTTCTGCTCACCATCTCCTCCCTCTATTCCTCAGAGGCCAGGTTATGCTTTATAGTTTTTCAGCCTTTAACCCTCTCTAAGGCCTAAGTGGCAAGCACAGGTGTCACCATTAATCTCTGTCTGTCCAGTGAAGGAAGCACTTTCTTATGTGACCCTGCATAACTACTTGTGTGCCTGCAGGTGACACACTGGGCACCATTTCATTGCTACAGTCTGACTTCAGAGCTGCCTGGGTGGCTGCTACCCCAACAGACAGCAATAGCCAAAAACCATTAGGCATAAACAGCAACTTCACATGAAGTCAAAGTACTCGTACCAAAACAGCACAAAATCAACTTGAGAGTTTGGCCATATTTGTGGCAATACAAATGGCTTTATGTTAACTGGAGAGAAGCTTTTCTCCAGCATGTGCCCAGCAGTAAGAGCTGTTCTGGTTTTATGGATATGGAAAGACCATTGCTAGTTCCCTGTGCAGAGTCCTTCAGTATCAGATATGGAAATCAAGTCCCTTGACTTTTTATCTGCATATTGTAATGGCAGCTATTCTCATACTTTGGATGTACTTCAAATGTTCTGCAAATTATCAAGTGCAAGTATTGCAATTTGACACTGCAAATACCAAACAACACCTAAAACCAGGTTAAAATCTGGTGTCAGGAGACTGGTGGTTATGTTGTATCTGCATGACTGGATGTAATCTTTTTTCAAGCTGTAACTGCTGTGATCACTGCTATGGACAAAACAGAATCATCAAAGCTACAAGTTTTGATAACCATGAAAGAACAAGTTAGTAAATTGGGAGTGCTGTACTGTCCTCTGAGTAAGTATGTGGAAATCAAGATCTCACTGAACTAAGTAAGGATACCTAAAAAAATTTCTTGTGTTTTGTAAAGCAACATGAGAAGCTTAACACACTTCTTTGCCAATATTCCCTCCCATTAATTTTAAACTCCATCAAAATTATCTCCTTGGTACTCCAAAGAGAAGAGGGATTTCCCTCATGCTCTGTGCCAAAGCAAGAGGCAAAACCTCATACAGCCCTGAGAGTTCCTGAATTGCCAGCATCATGTTCATTGCTAATCTCTGACTTGGATATTACAGTTAATTTTAATGTTTGATAACCATATCCTCTTTGATCTCCAAGTCTTCCATAGGCAGTTCTGTGCTTTGAATTTATAGGAGCAGCCACTGCTTCAACTAGTTTAAGAGAGAACTGATTTCCGTTACTTATTCAAAATAAAAAATAAATATTTCCAGCAACATAGTTGAAGGCATTGTTATATTATCAGTAATCGAAATAAAAGCCTTGTCATCAGTTACTCATTATTTCAATTCCACTAGTGATCTACTGTAAAAAGAAGAGGAATACAACTGAACTTATCTCTTTTTAGTGCTGGACCCTAGAAATTGAACTCTAATTAGGGACAGATAAACCAAGATATTGGTTTAGCATTTTTGCACAAAACCAACTTCACCAAGAAAAATATTTGGTTTTGTGTGGTGGAATTTTGTTGGTGGTGGTTTTGTTTGGTTGGTTGTTGTTGTTGGTTGGTTTAGGTTGTTTGATTGATTGTTTTCAGAGAGAAATCAAGGAGGCATCAGATTTGGTATTACTAAGTCACTCATCATCTGTGCAATCACTCTAATTATGCACGTGGATTTGTAACTGCAAGCATTCCTACTCTGGCTTTAAAAACACAAATGATTCATCAAACATAATTTAAAAGACGTAAATAGTTGCACAGGGACTGAATTTCCTTCATGTTTACCTGCAGCTTTGTCTCATGTTTTTATTACCCCATTTCAACTAAGATACAAACTCACCACTTCTGTGCTTGGGCCATTCAGAATTTCCCCTTTGTGGGTTTGTCACTAAAAACATAACTGAACTCCTGTCACTGACTTTCCTTCTGTTGAAAGATTCTTTTGAATTCTGTAAAACTTATCTGGAGCTGTCCTACAACTTCTAAAGTTACTAAGGAATGCAGGCAGACCAACAGACAAGGGCAACACAATTGTGTAAACCTCCTTTCCCTAGGAATCCTGTCTAAAATTCCTGTCCTTGTTCTCCTGTAATGTTATGGCTGCAACATTTCAAGGTTTGCTCAGTGCCAAGGGCTACCCTTTGCTGCCTGCTCCTTAGAGGAGAAGAAGCACTTCTTTGTTCCTAGGAGGAAACTCCATGCTAAAGCAGCACCTGGCAGCACCACCCCTGACCTGACCCTCTGAAGCATTTGCCCTGTCTTCTGGCCAAGTCTTAGGGGTACAGATTCCCTGAGACAAGCTTTTCTGTTTTATTTCTATCCAGCTTCCACGAAGCTCATGGCTGCTGCTGCTGCTTTCTCAGCTCTGAACAAGAGCAGCACGCTGTTAAAGAACACATGTCCAGCCAACAGTGAAGCAGCTCTGACTGATCCCATCTGTAGGGGCAGGTTTTCCTTATCCCTCCACCCCACTTTTATTGAAATTCCCAAGTTCCAGTGCCATTAGGTGCCATTTCAAAACAGCATTAGGCACACTCAAGGCCCATCCAAACAGAAAGAACTGTACTGCCGTGATTTACAATGCATCAGGCAGCGACTCGTGTAACTGGCTCCCCTGAGAGCTCTTTTGAAGTGTGCATGAGTCAACAGACTGACAGCAAAGCACAATATGCCATCACCAGGCATCCATGGGCAGCCTCACTGTTTCTTCTGCTGCACATCTCATTCTCCCGTCTCCAGTTTATCTCTTTTATTTCTCCCTCTGGCTCTGTCAAAGCAAGTTACACTTTATTAATTTGCTGGTCAGCTCCTTTCATACTGCAGAAATTAAATTAATGAGAAGTGTAGCATCTTTGTCTGCTAGCAGAACCACAAATTATAGCACCTTGCCTCACAGAAGTCCATGGAAGTTTTTCCATAGACCAAAGTTTCACTTCAAAACTCCTAAGACCATCTAAACTCTAACTGTGGCTACTTGAATGATACCGAGTCCTCCATTTGGTTCACAGTCCCAGGGGGTCTTTTGTTTATCTATCTTCACCAACACCTGCTTGCCTCACTGTCACTGCTGCCTTAAACAGCTTCTGACACTGGGCCACCAACAAGGCTTGTCTTACTTGTACTGAATTTTACACTTTTGAAGGATAATGGACATTTCTGACAGGGACACTACATTTCTGAAGCTGCAGCTAATAAATCGTTTACCCACTTAACAGAAGGTGTTATTGCTGAAAATAATCATCAGCATGACCTTCATAGCAGTGGTCACACATAACATGATGGTACGTGGACATGAAAGTCTAAAGTTGGTCTGAGAGTGAAAAGTAGTATGGCTAAATTAGTGTGGTGTTTCATCAACTAAACCTTACGTCTTGTTAGTTAGTGGAGCAGGAACGCCACAATGAGAAGATCATACTGTTACCAGTGCTCAGAGTTAATTTAGCATGGCATGTGTCACTTGGACAGGACTTAAATTTTGGCCAGTCTACAGAGAACTTTTACAGAGGCTTATCATTTCCCAGCAGACATCGCACACCAGAGTGATCATTTCTGCTAGGCATTCCATTCATTAAGCCTTCCAAAAATAATACTATTGTTACCAAATTTGCAGAATAGTATCTTCCATCTGGACATGCATTACTATCATTATTCTTGTAGTAAGACAACAAGGAACATAAATAAAATAGCCAACAGCATTGTGTGCATCTTTACACACACAGGTGTATGCAAACAGTGCTTAATGTCCACTGCTTTCTATTTTCTTCAAAGATTTACACCAACAGTGAAGCTGGGGAGAGGTCCCTATATTGTGTGTATATATACTCAGAAGCACATACGTATTTGTTAGCTCAGAACATACCCATATATATAGAACACAATATCAGTCTGAAGTGCTGCGTATATTAAGGAAACAAAGAATATTAGATGAATGCATTCCATGTTATTCTTATAGTATGGTAGCATCAATTATCATGTTCTCATACCAAGACTATATATAGATTAACAGTGTTATTATGAAATAAAGCAAGAAACAATACAGCACTATGAGAAAGCTTCCACCTTTACTGCAGTTATTGCTCAGTATTTAATCTCTATATCATAGAGCAAGCTTTAAACTTTTACATGTAACAAAATACTGAGTAAAAAAGTAATTTGACACCTACACAGAACGCATAATAGCTGTTAGAGTTTTAATCTTTATTCAACGTAAGCTATTCCACTTCTAAACACCAAACAATTTGAGAAATCGCTATCTGGCAGATGACACTTACTACCACCAGATTAATTAGCAGGCAATGAGTACTGTCACTTACGTAACCCTTATCTCTGTCTCTTTCAAATATGTGGCTTGTGTTGAAGAATCAGATAAAACCTGCAGGAAACTAAAACAATGCTCTGCTCATGGCACATGGGTCCTGTTACCCACAGGACAATCACTCACAGATGGGCACTTCCGTATTTTAGCATGACTTAGGCACGTTATGACAACAATGTCTGGGTAGGTATAGGTCAACAATTCGACAGTCTACAGCTGTGTAGTGCTTTGTGTCCACTACAGTTTACTGTAGGCATACATGATTTATCTCATACTGAACCAGGCAGCAGGTTTTTTCTAAAGACATGAGTGAGAACACACACACTGGTACAATATCACTTAGCTTTCAGCCAAGGAGTCAAAAATATGTTAAACGGGTTTTTGAAACTTTAAACATTTTCGTTTCACATTTAAGGCTAAAAGGTTCTGTCTTCTAAGGGGAAGTTAATCAGTCGTAAACTAGCATGATTTAAGAATACAAATGCTAGCCAGAACCTAGCTACGTGCAGCTTTCCCAGATTTTGTGGCTGCAGGCACATTTGCAAGGGACTGAAAAGGATGCCACAAGTAAGACAATTAGCACCTTGCAAAGTTGCAAACAACAGAAACACTGAAAGGCATTCGAAAGGGATGTGGCCTTTTGTTACACTTTTCAGGATTAACCAGTTAATCAAACAGTTCCACACTCGAGGTTTATCTCTGAACAGCTCAAGTCAGGCAAATCACAAGATTGTTAGCATTCGGGTGATTCAATTCCATCTCTTCAGGAGGCAAATAACCCTACTTGGACTGATGAGTGTAACATTTTGTTACACTTCATGAGGGGTACAGAGATTCTAATATTTTCTGGTAGCAGGATGGTAGCTCTTACTACACCTCTTAACTGCAATGAAAGGAGGAAAAACATAGATTTTAGTGTCTTAATAGTTAACCATACACAGAGAGCAGAGAAAGCTCCATGAGACTCTAAATGTCAGCATGACCAAAAATCAGCATGCATTCCCATTTCTCTGCACTGCCCAAACTTCCTTTGTCTGCAAACCTTCAGGTTTGGGCTTTTAAAATCCAGCACTGACACCTGACTTAATTTCCCTGGTACAAAAAGTACTGGGGGTGAAAGAGCAGAAGCCCCCATCCAATTGATGTGATCCACTCCAAAAAAACAATAAAATCCTGATGAAATTACTTTTGTTAGACTGTCTCTCTCTCTCTCTCTCATTGCCTTGTAATAGTCACTCTTGGATGGGCCACATGCCGGTTTAGTGATCTTCCTTGGTGACCTAAATCATAACTGCAGGCAGGCACGCAGTCCTAAATCATCACAACATGCATTTGCCTGAAGGAGACTAAGGCCTCAGGCTATGGCTAGGATTTTATAGCAAGGTAGCCAACACCCAGTACCTGTCACTTGAAAAACCTTACACAACTTCTTCGGCAGTGAAAGGTTAACTCCTGTCTTTAGTCATCAAACACCCTTCTCACCCAGCTGAAGAGATACTATGACTGCCAAGATAGATGCAGTAATCCCCAATTCTACAAATTTCCTCCTTTAGGCTGAGCCTCTCAAGCAGGCACTGAATCTTTTCAATGCACAGAAACGCTCAGTAAATTATAACATTAAGAGCTTACTTCTATGTTCAATTGAAGAAGCTGTCCCATAAGGCTGTAAATTTGACTGGTCACTCAGAATCTCTCTAACACATCCATAACACTGCAAGAATATTCTGCTGGCACTTAAAATGGCAGAATGGTTTGGGTTGAAAGGGACCTTAGATATCATCTAGTTTCAAACCCCCTGCCATGCACAGGAACACCTTTCACTAAGCCAGATTGCTCAACGCCTCATTTAGCCTGGCTCTTAACACTTCCACGGATGGGCCATCCATAGGTTCCCTGGGCAACCTGTTCGATGTCTTGCCACAGGCATAATGGAGTTTCTTCCTAATATCTAATCTAAACTTGTTCTTTTTTTTTCAGTTGAAAGCCATTCACTCTTGCCCTATCACTGCAAGCCCTTGTAAAAAGTCAATCTCCAACTCTATAGTTGCATTAATTTTAAATTGTGTAACACTGAAGATTACTAAAACAATAACAGCAGCGAAAACAAGTGGATGCAAAACCTGTAGATGCACAAATCAGACAGCTTTGAAAACAAAGCTCCCAAAATATATTCAGAGCAGGTACAGCACAGACAGCAGTGAGAGCTGTTCTAAATTCAGTATACAGTGTTTAACAGTGGTCTGTCATAAAATCTTACTGTTTTTAATTAGTCTGAGTCCTTTTCAATCTTTGTTGAACATGAGTTCATATATCTGAATGGGTTTTTCTGTACTATTATACCTCATAAATAACACCTACATTTACATTCTGCTAAAAAGGCATGGAAATTCTGCAGTCCCAGAAGGCACTCTTATTTCCTACATAAACCTTTCACCCTAATGACAGGTAATGGTGACAGTGTGTCTTTAGCAAAAACTTGCTATTTCCCAAAGTATTAAGATGTATTAATTACTATATTAAAAGTATTAATTACTTCCTTAGTTCACAGGTATAACAAAGATTCCAAGTTAGGTTTTTCTTCTAAACTAATGATATCATTTATTCTTCTACTAGGTAATATTTAGTGCATACTTAATTCACTACCATTACATTTTTTGTCCTTCTGGAAGTCAAATTTAACCTTGTCTTGTAAGGACAGAAATAACTTCAGAGACAATGTTCCTGAAACAATTCTTATAAAACAAAACAAACTCTAAGTCTAGACTCAACCAAGCAAATACTTGGCTAGCCATAATGTTATTTCCTTTAGAGCAGACTACACTAAACAGACTAAAAGTGCCCAGATACAGCTATTATTCTTTAAAAAGTTATTTCATTCAAAATTAATATTCTGCCCTGAAAAAAAATACCAGCTAGCAAGTGCAGATAACACTTAGGCTTTGTTTTTGTTGCTTTATACAGTTTGCTGACACACAGCCCTAAGTGGAGATTGTCCAGCTAAATGCTAGACTGTCTAAGTCAGCTAAACAAGGTCACTCTTGTTTTGGGTGTCTTGCAGTAAACCTCCTGCCTTGTCTTCCTTCAGTATGCACTACTCCGTGGTAAAAGCAAGTTAGACATCCCACCGTTAAAACACAACAAAAAACCTTAAAACCACCTTTCTTTTGGTCACCCATACCTGATTTACCTGCTTGACTTCTTACAGGTAAGCAAAACACGATTGCATAAATTGCATCCACAGTTTCGAGTTTCAGGAAAGAGAGATCTGTTTCCTCGCATGCCCCAAGTTCCTGAGCTAAGCTGAGACTGTCAACGATCATGCCATTTGTCATGCTGATCTTGTCATACTCACTCGTGTACTACAAAAGAAAACAGAGCCAGAGCACCCCCTCTTAGACAAGAGGACAAAGCAGCTTGAGATGTGCCTGTGGTAGACAGAAATTATAATTTCTGCATCACTGAAAGTAATACATGAGATTTGTTCCTGTACTTTTAAGTTAAAACTGGAAAGGGAAGACTCTAACTCCAAGCAAGATTAAACCTACAATTCACTTCTTTTTTTTTTTTTTTTTTAATCTTTAATTTTACACAGGGGTTTGTCTTCAAACTGTGGAAACAAAACTGCATTTACATTAATGCAAGTTTCACAAACCACTCCCCAGAGGAAGCTACACAGATTTTAGTCTCAGAGTGGAAGTGATTACACCACTTAAGAAGTTTCTGCACTGTCTTATAATCATAACTAACATCATTGAATACACTTAAGTTGTCTCTACAGTAATAACATTATTCTGTTTCCATATGCTTAAGTACTAAACACAGACATAGGGGAGGACCATATGCAGATGAGGGAGCAAAGTGCTGGCACAGGGAATAGTCACAGAAGGCCCCAGGGAGAGAGCACTACAACCTGCCAGAGCAGCCATTGCTCCTCTTTGCCAGTAAATGCCTGAAAACCCCAGTGGCAAGCACAGATCACACCAGCAGCTGATCCTCATCAGGAATCCTAAGTGCTACCCCTTACCTTGAGTCCATCCTACTAGAGTCCTTGCTGAGAACCAAAAGCTTGCAAACACGATGCTGTAGCAGTCAGGAATCAGTACGATTCTACGCAAAGAATTCCTGAGGTTTTTGCACTTGTTTGATCTTGGATAACCACAAAAATGCACACAGAAAACAAGTGAAAAGTGTGTTCAGGTTGCAGAGTCTATTGTGCAGGAGATCTGGAATCTTAGAATTGTCTTCATGACTTAGATTTACCCTTTCTGCCCTTGTACAAAGGCGGCAAAGTGAGCTCTAATTGTGAGAGCACAGCTGGTTGACATAATTTATCCAGATTTCAGAAAGGTTTTTGACAGGGAGCTACTGGAGAAACTAAGATACTGCCAGGGAAAAAAGGCAAACAAGTATCATGGATGAAACTCTGGTTAGAGTGAGTGAATGAAAGCTGTAAGATTAAATTCTAAATATTTTTTATTATGGCAAAAGGTTGACAGTAGGGTTCTTCTGCATCCTTTACTTAGTCCACTGTTTTTTAATATAATAACTCTCACAAGTGAGAGAGGGAGAAACAGGGGCAGGTAAAGAACAGTGATGGAATCTGCAGATATCAAAAACGTATTTGGGGAAAGGGAGACTTGTGAGTAAGTTCAGTATGACTTCTGTTACATGAGTGAACAATGCAATGACAAAAGATTCAGCACTGATATGAATATGAAATCATGCAGAAGAGAAACTTCACACACGCTATATAATCTCCAAAGCTGGTAGAGCCCCATGCTCAGTATTTAGCAGCAGCCAAAGATAAAGCCTAACATGCTTGGATACAAAAATAGGTCAGGGAGTAAGCAATATCAAACACATATATATTTCTAATCAGAGGCATAACCTTGTTTGAAATACTGCAAGCAGCATAAGTCACCTTAACTGGAAAACCAAATACTGAAGGATTAAATACACTGGGGTGAAAACCAAGGCAATGAGCAAATGTTGGGGGTAATTCTCATAGGAAACGAGTGAGAAATTTTCTATCAAAAGATAGTCATGCTGAAAGTATATAAAATAATGAATGGTACCTAAATAGGATTTTTTGTGGGGTTTTTTGTCTCAAAGCGCCAGAGGATATCAAATGAAACCGTTAAGAAAAAAAAGAAAAGAAATGCATTTTTATGTAATACACAACTCAACATGCTCCTCTGCCGCTCAAATGCCATTACAGAATTTTAATGCTATGAAGCTATTAAACTTTTATACCAGTGCAAAGACTATACAGCTAGGTCAGTAACAAACTCTGACGTTCTATGAAACTACTCCTCCAGTGTTTATATTAAATATTTGGATGGGACATTTTTGGGGAAATGTTACCTCACATCTGCCTTCTGTATCCTCTCCTTTTCCTCTGATACACTGAAACTAGTCAACATCATGGATTAGAAAAGATGAAGGATAGCTGTGACCTACAGTAGTGATTCCTGTTTTTCTAAGCACAGATTTATTCACCTGTTGCATTGCTTTACTCTTACTGCCATAGGCATGACCAGCTTAACTTTGTGCTCCTTAATTCTGTTCCGACTACAATTTAATAAATTTTACCATAAGCATTTATATGGCATCTGAGCGTCAATGGATTTATTTTCATAACAACCTCGGGGGATAAAATGATATTTAGTTTATAAATGGGAAACTGCAATAAAAAGACCAAGATAACAAATGTCCACAAGCCTGATTTACCTAAGTCCTGATTTCCCAGAGTACTTCCTTTAATAGTTTCTATCCCCAAAGCATTGCCTTGGAAACTTCAGCAGTTAGGCAAACATAGTCCCAGCACCTGAAAGCAAAGCACTTGCAAAGTAAGAAACATACAATGAGTTGTGCAAGGTATCACGCGTGGCCATGTGACAGGACAGAAACATGTGCACACCACCACTGAAAACTGATAAACCTATGACGTTGGACAATCACAGAGTAATTAAAAAACTAGCCCCTCCAGTTTAATTTTTCTCCCTTTTTGGAATCCAGTTTTACAAACACTTACAGCATGTCTGTGCAGATGGGTCCAGACAGAGCTGAACTTGCTCTGACTAAACCAAGCTGTTCCAGCCTGTTGGCACAGATCTATCTTGATGCACGTGTACACCACTACCTACCCAAGGAGCTGCACAGATGCCAAAGTTGCTCAGCGTGAAGCAGTTTGAACTGCTTGTGAGATACAATTAACAGTGCTGATGCAGCCCTAGCAGGTTAAGTAACTCTAAAAACACAGTCTCACAAACACATGAAGGGAAAATAAAAAGCTGCAGAAAGTCACATATTGCCTTCCACACCTTCTACTTCTGCCTGCAAGCAGCAGCCAATACTAATATAATACACATGATCATCTTACACGATGCCAGGTTATTTGCTACAAAACCAAGTTCACCTATCCATTAGATTTGAGCTCAGGCAAATCATCTGCCCTCCTTTAGATACAGCCTTGTTTCAGGTGTGTTAAAACTTCACCAGCAGAGAAAGCTGTAGGGGTTTTCTTCCACTGCACTACTTTTTTTTTTTTTTTTTTTTGGCAAACTTTAACCCACTACTACCTGGAACACATTAGGAGTCTTCAAGTGGTGAAGGCAGCCAAAATTTGTGGACAAACCTGAGATGTTGCCCTAGGCAACAACTGCAACGTGAACTGCACAAACCCATAGTGTTTCCCATTGGTCCAAAGTATGGGTATACCTCTCCATACTCACATCCATGAAGTAACTTTTTTCAAAACAATGCCTCTCCACACATTTTATACTACGGGAGCTAGGAATGAACACCCACTGGTCCATTGCCTACTCCAACTAGCTAAAAATCTGCCACACGAAGTCGAAATTTATCTTTTCCTAGAAAGGCTGTTTCTAAAGCTTTTAAAAAGGAAAAACTTGAGTTCAGTGTGAAAATAAAACTTTTTTTTTCTCCTTATAAAAAAATGGCCTTGTCAAAGAAGAAAAAAAAAAAAAAGAAGAAAACAAACTGGTTCAAACCTCTAAGAAAAGAAAAAAAAAAAAAGGAAAAAAAAAATAAGGAAAGAGCTGGTTTCACAGATTCCACAGATTTGCCTGTGGTCCCGAGGACAATGAACAAGCGTGAGGCGGCTCTGGCGGCACGGAGAAAGAGAAATCTCTTCGAATCCTTGACGTGTTTTTTTGTTAGCTTCCCATAATTGCTCCTTTGGCATGACCATCGCCCGGACTCTCGGAACAAGCAGTTCGAAGAGCCAGCCCTCACAGCTGGGAAGCAGGGCTTTTCCACAACAAAAACAAACCAGTAAAAGCCAAAATAAAGCCATACGGCGGCGTGCGCGCACAACCCCCGCCCCTGAGCCACCAGTCAGTCAGTCAGTCAGTCAGTCAGTCCCTCGGGGGCACGGCTCGGGTGACAACACCGGCCCCGAGCCAGCCTCGTCCTGCCGGGGCTGAGGCCGCGCGGGGCGGCAGCAGCAGCAGCAGCAGCGAGCAGTGGCTCGCCCTGGGCACAGCCTGGGGGCACCGGGCGGGAAGGCGGCGGGCACAGGGCGGGCGGAGGGCGCTCGGTCGGCGGGCAATGGCCCGCATCGTGCCGCCGCCGGCGGGGCCTCGGACCGCGCCGCGATAGCTCCCGCCTGGCGCGGTGCCGGCCCGCGGCGCTGCCAGCCAGCCAGTCAGTCAGTCAGTCAGTCAGTCAGTGTGCCGTGCCCGGCCCGCCTCGCTGACCGACAGCCGGACACGCCGCCCAGCAGCCGCTGGCACAAGGGTCACCCATTCCGGAGCGAACCTCCGGCCCCGCAGAGCAGCCGGCGCTGAGTCCTCGGTTAACTGGCGTGACTCACCAGCTGCCCTCCCCCCCTCACACATCCCCCGTTCGGCATATAACAGCTGTTTTATCTCCCGCTGTAATTACGCCACATAAAAATAGTTACAAGGTACTTGGGGAGGGCTTGCTGTTAAAAGGCTGTTGCTTCCCTTGTGCTGTGAATGCGGATTTGTGCGGGCGCCCGCGCTGCCGGGGGGGTGGGGAGGGAATGATCCCTGCTCTGCCGTGGGGATCCATTATTTCATCAGCCCTTCCAGGCGCCTGCCCGGCCGGGAACAGCCCCGCACGTGCCGGTGCGGGAGCGACACAAACACGCTCCCGTGGAATAAAGTGCGCGCCGCACCCGCACGCCTGCTCCGCGGCCGGGCGGTTTCTTTTACTTTCCACGCCGAAACCTTCGTCCGTGACACCTCAGACCGCGGCTGGGCGTTCGGCACTTCTGATTTCATTGCTTGTTTTGCACCTGGTTTTGTCAGGGGGCGGCGGGGGAGCGCTAGGAGCCGCCGCCAAGGCCGCCTGTGCCCGGGGAGAGCTCTCCGCCACGCTCGCAGAGAAGCTGGAGCCAGCTGCAGGCGGCTCTCACGCTTCCCATCCCGGAGGAAAAGAAACTGTTGCTGCTGCATGCCCGCCCGACAGGGATGAGTCAAGCTGTGAGACTTCTCTTTTACAGCTGCGATCATGTGCCGCAGCAAAATCTACCGGGCTGGGGAGGGGGGCAGCCGAGGGGGAGAAAAACAACCTTTTACGAACTGATGTAAAAATAACCTCAGAAACGGGGCTCGCCTTCCCCGCGGGAGCGGGTGGGGGTGTGTGTGGCCAGCGCCAGCCAGGCGGTGCTCCTTCAGCACCACAGGGAATGGGGAGGGGAGCTGCCCCCGCCGACCGAGCCGCTCGGCAGTCGGAAGGGGGACGCCGGTCTTTGGAGGGCTCCTTTCCTTCCCCTGCCATACGTACTCTCCTTTCTTCTCCTCTATTCACGAGAAGGAGTGGGTGGTTCGTCCGGCAGCAACAGGAGGAGGCTAGTCAAGGGCAGCTGTCAAAATCTCCCCCCCACCCCCGCCTCTTCCTTCTCCTCCTTCCAGTTTAATGATCAAACGTCTGCCTGGAAGAAAGGCGAGGGAGCGGGAGGCACGGAGAGCTCCCCCCGCCGCTGCTGGTGTGTGTGTGTGTGTGCATGAGCGAGCGGGTACGGGCAGACACCCCCCCCGTTCCGGCCGGTCCCTCCCCTCCCGTCTGACAGAGCCTCGGCACCCGGGAGGGGAGGGAGGAGAGAGGAGGAGGAGGAGGAGGAGGCAGAGGCAGCCGCCACCGCCGCGAGTGCCAGTGCAGCGCACGGTTACTCTCCCGTACTCACTGCGGGGAGGTGGGGGAGGGCGGGCGCTGTGTACCTTTCTCTCCCGTGCCTTTCCTCACTTTACCAGGCCGGGGCCAATCGCCAGCAGAAGGGAACAAAGGGAAGGGGGGAGGGAAGCCCCCGGGGAGGCAGAGCCCTGCGGCTCCCGCTGACAGCAGCGCGGCCGCGGACCGGGCGCCTGGCTCCGCGGCGGTGTTTCTTCTTTCTTCATCGACCTTCTCCTCCTCCTCCTCGCCGATCTTAAAGGGGGAGAGCAGCGTCCGGCGAAGGGAGACAAACTTGGGTCGGTGCGTGGGGTGTCCGGCGATCGGCTCGGTCCTCGCGATCAAGATGAAAAGTAAAAAAGGTAGTTGTGATGGGGCGCCGGGACAAAGCGGGGTGCCCCGCGCCCCTGACCCGGGGTGGAAAGGGGAAGGGGGGGCTGTCACTAAGGCAGCCGGAGTCCCATTGCCTTTTGGGCCGTTTTGTCCCCCGTGCCCCCCCCACACCCCCTGGCCTGTATCCCGTGGAAGATTGCAGTGGATACTCCGCTCCCAGACAAAACATGCGGGGCTGTTGTTTGGAGGCGGCTGCCTCCGCGCCGCTGGCTCCCTGTCAAAAACATGTCCAGCCGTTCGCCTCGTGTCCTCCGCCAACTTTTGTTCTCACCCCCTCCGTCGAGCCTCTACCTCTGCCCTCCCGTAAAACACTTTTCAACGCTTTTCTGCACCGAGCCCCATCGTCCCCGCGAGGGGGACGAGGGTGCGGGTGGTTTTCCCAACTTTGNTGCAGGACCTCGGCCGCCTTGTTTTGCTGAAAGCCGAAGCCTTTTCTGTTCATTTTATCCCTTAAAACAGGGGGACGAAACACAAAGTTCAAAAGTTTTGACGCAAGGTTAAAGGGAGGAAGACTTTTTGCCCCCTCCCCCCCTCATAACCATAAGGCTGTTTGAGTTTTCTTTGTGTTCACTTCCAAACAGACAAACTTTACAGTTAGAGGATCGTTACTCATCGCGCTCGTGGTGCTTTGAGTGCCTTTAAATTAGCGCTTGGCCACAAAGACGCGGAACGTGCTTTGGGATCTAACGCTCCTGCGCTGGCTTGGAAGAAGTTCATAGCAAAGCAGTGTCTGTTCAGTTGCGATTTGCCAGTCGGCGGTGTGGCTGAAGGGTGTTTTGCATTCAAAGACCATTAAATGCTCCGAAGTGGAGGGTTAGAGGGGAGCAGTGCGCATGTTCAGTACTCCAGAGTTGTGCTGTTTTCCCCCTACTATGCATTCCTGCGGCTCTGTAGTAAAGCAGCCTCTCTCATTGTTAATACCCTTGGAGCAATTAATGCATATGCAGTTCGTGAAATCATTGGGCTGCTGCAGACATGGTGTGTACTAATATGGTTTGTAGCCCTCGTCAGAAGTTTTTTTTGGACGTGCCACTCGGCTAAGAGGAGCGCACACAAAGGGAACTGAGCCACAAAGGCGAAGTTTAAAGAGCAGGCAGGGTGGTGTTGAGGAGCGCAGCGTCCTGCGGGAGCAGTGTGAGGCTTGATCCCAGTCACAGCCGGAGCTGCGCGCCCAGCTCAGCCCCCTGTGCCCAGAAACAGCGGCAGCGCTGGCTTTTAAATGTTTCTGGCGTCTTAGGTAGGTCGAGACTCTTCACCCTATTGGGAGCAGTTTGTGGTTTGTTCCCCCCCCCCTTTTTTTTTTTTTNNNNTTTTTTTTTTTTTTTTTTAATAGTTTCGCTGAATTAATTTAGCCCAGTTATTTTTAGGACATTCCTATGCTGCCTATTTGCACAGCAGTGGTGAGCTGGTTTCCTGTCTGCTGTTGCTTCCATTGTTCAGACTTCTCTCCCCGAGGGCAGCTGCTGGTTGGTGAAATACCAAACTCCCTGCACTTTCAACTGTTGTTCTTGCCACCCTCGAAATAAATGCGTGTGGAAAACGCTGACGTAGTTTCTAGGTATGCATGTGTAGGGCTTTGTGTGTGAGAGTGTGTGTGTGTAAGCTCTGCTGTGAGGATTGCAAATCCTGGGCTGAAACAATGGAAACAATGAAAGGTGACAGGCGGGAGGGAGAACTTTTGAGAGGGGCCATGGGCCTGGGGTTTGCGTGGCACAAATTTAAAAGGTGAGGAGACAAAGGCGGAAACTTTTAAAAAGATGTTAGAGCTAGGGTGCCTTTGTTTTAATAAAGGTTGGGCTTGTACTTATTTGTGACCTCCTGGCATTTGAAGCTCATTCAAGAAGTTTCAAAGAGTGACTTTGTTACAGATTTCTTGCTTGCACTCCTAGAAAAATCCCGATTAGGGGGAAAAAAAGCATAGTACAGCTAAATCTAGTTGGTTTAGAAGTAATAGAGTGCAAGCTGTAAAGTACAGAGGAAAACAAATAGGCTGGTTCCTCAATTATGAAACTCATTCAGAGGGAAGAGGTGTTTTTTTTTTTTTTTTTTCCTGTGGAAATTCCCTTCTGTATCTTTGTAGTTTTTTGCTACTTAGGAATAATTTTAAACTAATTTATTTTTGTTGTTGATTTTTAAATTTGCAAGACATTTTAGTTAGTTTTTTTGGTATGTCTGTTGAGCTTTAGAATTTTTCGTGTGTGATGTGTTTTTGTTGTTAGTTTTGTTGAGAGTTTTTGTTTGTTTGTTTTTAAGCTAGCAGACTGGATTTAAACCTCAGGACTCTTCTATGGATAGTTTCATTTACAAATAATGTGATAGCAATCACACGGAACCTATTTGGCTTGTTAATTAGCTGATTTAGAACACAGTCTCTCACAAGAGCACAGGCATGTGCTCAAGTTTATACATGTGAAGAATCTTACTGAACTTGGTTACAACAGGATCGAGGCCTTAGATAGGAACTGGTTCTGTTTATC
This sequence comes from Chaetops frenatus, assembly GCA_013400775.1. Lineage (NCBI taxonomy): Eukaryota > Metazoa > Chordata > Aves > Passeriformes > Picathartidae > Chaetops > Chaetops frenatus. The sequence continues at coordinate 300,283 of VZTR01002042.1, forward strand.
AGTGCTCATAAAAAAAAAAATCTCAAGACATTCAGAGAACCCTAAGGGGTGGGAGGTTTTCTTTAAGGTGATTTTTGTCCATCCCCTCTCTGGAGGGCAGAGATTGTTCCTTGTGGTATACTTTGTCCTCTTTTGAATAACAATTGGCTTCTGCCACTTCCTCTGCGAAGCGCTTCCTCGACACAATGGGATAGTTGTTTTATTTGGTGCCATTTTTTTCCCCCCTCGTAGCCTACATTTTTCGTTTGCTTAACTCCCATTTTATTTGTCTCAGCCTCTCTAAATACTTTGTCCTCCCCCTCAGAGTATTTCAGCATGCCTTTTTAAGTGGCAGTAGTTTGTTTTGAGATCAGCTTTAGTCATCACTGTACTTTTACTCAAGTTGCTTCAAGCTGTTAACTAACGGTTGGGTGTTGAGCCCAGACTCCAGGTCCCAGGTGTAATCTTCCCTGAGCTGATTACAGGAAGGACCTGTAAAGTCTTTGGGCTGTGATACAATGCAACAGTGCATTTAATCATGTATATGACTTCAGCTGGGAAGGCAGGAGGATAAAGTAATTTATAAGGAAGGGATGCTGATCATGTAGTCCTTAGGTCATTAATAGCAGAGACTACTCTTAAGTGGCGATGTAGAAGTGAAGAACTGGGATTTTGTGTTGTTTCTCAGAGCTCTCTGCAAATAAACTGGTGCTGCTTTAATTTTAGTTCTATAAAAGCAGTTTTTTTGTTTGGATTAAATGTATTTAGGAGGAGACATAAAATAGCCTGGCCCTAGCCTGCTTTTAATACAAAATAAATTAGTAGGTCAGCTGGGGCTACTCTTCGTGTCCACAGGCCTTTATTCTGGGTGTAAATAACAGTAAGCCAATGGTCCAGTCGTGGAGCGTGGCCAGGAGCCTTTTCAGTTGGGCCCTGTTAAAACAGGAAACCAGCAGCGAATAGGCTGATTACTAACAAGACGGAAAAACAAAGCTGGGTTGTAATCAGCAGGAATGCTTTAATGAAAACAGAGCCTTGACAGCAACAATGTGGCTCCTGCTCTAGTAAAAAATATCAGCTGGGGTAGTGCGAGATTTCTAGCCATGACTTCCTGTTGCTGCTAGCTCTGTACTGTGTTGGAGAGAAGTGCCACGAGTTCAGAGGGCTATTTAAATGAGCTCATTTAAATGTGCAGAAGTCGTACTACGCTGAGTTTCTTGCTTAACCAAAACCTGCCTTGTGTCACTAACTTACTGTGTCAATTAATATGACACACTAAGCCAGCGGGTCAAAGGACTGGCTCTGCTGGTGACTCATTTCTTGCTAGGTAGGTTACGGTTAGTCAGATGGCAACTTTTACTTTAGCAAAAGATCTAGTTTGAAAAGGGAGAAGCGTTTTTATACTGCTGGCTTGCAGACAGTATCTTGTCACTTTTTTTTTTTTTTTTTTAAAT
>VZTR01002042.1:301720-395491 GCA_013400775.1 Chaetops frenatus
GTAATTCGGGGGCGGGGGGGGGTGTAAAGCAACAGTTCTAGGAGAGGGTTTGCTGTCAAGTCAGTGTTCTGAGATTCAGACAAGTGTCCATGGAGTCTTTTGGGTTGTTTAGTAGATACTGAAAAGGTTATCTCAGATTGGGTGGTGTGTGTCTGGAGTACTTTCTGTTATGGATGTGAATACTGCTTGCAATCTAACTTTTTCATAGTAGTTTCTCCTTCCCTCATGTTTCCAGCCTTTGCTGTTTGCCTCTCCCTCTTTTCCAAGGTCTTGCCTTACTGCCCATTATATTTAAAAACAAACAAAAAACCCAGCCCAGTGAAGTGCTGCAACGCTTCTGGTTTCTGACAAACAAGAACAGTGCACTTCAAAACACTGTCTGAATAGCATGGGCTAGTTTTAGCTAGTTTTAAAATTAAATTTAAAAGGGCTGAGCTGCTTTGCAGAGCTGTCCTGTTGCCTCTGCAGGATCTTTGTTCCCAGAAGTGTTCCTCGTGGCTCCAGGAGCCCATGGTGCAAGGCATGTTCTCAGGTCAGGTTTGCAAGCATGACAGCACCTTCCGTGAAGCTATGACAAAGTGGTTTGCCTGGAATCATTGTAAAGCAAACTTTTGACATACTTTCTACATGAATTAAGAAACTGTTTACATAATTTGGAGTTTATCTTGTGTTGGTTATTTAAATATTGTCCTATTGTTCCTGTTCCATGACTGGATAATTTATGTAGCTAATCATCAGATGAAAAATTTGGTATGTCAGTTTGGTGTTTGTTGGTTCCATAAATCAGTTATTGTGAGAATGAAAACAATACCAAGTAAGTTACTGAAGTAACTGTGCCAGACAGATTGCAGATTGATCATCCTGCTGGGAAAGCTTGCGTATCAGAACTGTGCATTTCAAATTGGACAACTTAAACTAAATTTAAGGATGATGGAGCTATTCATAAAGAGGGGAAGGAAAGAATAATTTACCGTGTCAGCTTTGGCTGAAGTTTAGAAGTGTGAGGGAAGGTCCTTCTCTGTTTCTCTCCCCACCCTCCTGCCAAGTATTAAGGAAAACTTGCACATGCATACCTTCTTTCTTTGTGTGGTGGTGGAGGCCTTGGTGGCTGGTTGGTAGGTTTTTTTTAAAGGGCATTACTTCCTTCTGTGCCTTTACTTATGGATATAACAGAGTTTTACATAGTTTAATATTTTTACAGGTACACTTCTTGTCATTTAGGGCCTACTTTGTTTCCTTATATAGAAGTTGGGTGGTTGCCCACTTAAAATTTTACTTTTGACATTTAGTTGGCTTTTACTATTAAGGTTTTTAGTTTTGATGTTACAGGTGAGCAAGTTTCTTCCTTTACACCCCCCATCCTTCAATCTAAGTTCAAAAAACAAAAGGACTAAGGGTTTGTTTTCCTTCTATAGTTTCTAAAACTGCTTCTGAAAGCCAGTATGAGTTCACTTGAAATTAGTATAGAAATTTGTACTAATTGAACATGGGTTGTATCTTATTTGGATTTGTATATAGTTTGTAAGATTCCTAAAATTTCTGGTGAGCTTAAAGCATGGTTTTCTTTGTGTTTTACGGAACTAATGACTCGTGTACCCTACCAAAGGAGCAGAATTGTAGCCTTCCTAACTATTGAATACTTGCTTGTTCGTTTGATTTACATTCCATAGCTTCATGTTACTAGTAGTGTGGTGTACATATATCAAGGGATAATCAGATTTTGAAATCTGTTCTTGCCTTTGTGTTGAAGGGAGAAGGTATGCAATTATCTTGTAAATTTGGAGCCCTTATAGTAAGCACAGCACAGAACACACGTTTCCAGGGATAAAAATATGAGATGAAAACCACGAAGTTAAAAAAATAGTCAGGATAAAAACTGGATCGTGCTTCTTTGATACAGAGTGCAATTAAATGAGAGTCCATTTCCTGATAAACTGCTGGACTCTTAGACACCTGGTTCTTCCCTTTTTCTGCACTTTTTTCCCTTCATAAGTGAAAATCTCCTTAGGGGAGATGACAGTCACAATTTTCCCTTCCTTCTTTTCATCTTCCATTAATTTTTCTTAATAGATATAATTGTTCATTTATAAAATTGACAACCCATCCCTCCCAGGAGGGAAGCATCAACACGTTAAGAAATAATTAAATAACCTGTTGCTGGAGTTGGGGTGTTTTAAGTTCTTGCTTGCTGACCTTTTGCCCAGCCACTGGATAGTTATCCTTGAAAAAAGAAAGTGCTGGATGCATACCATAGCAAGGAAACTTGGACAATATTCTCATTAAGGTAGAAGCTATCTGATAATGTGCAGCAGATAAAAGGTTGCCAGGGGAACAAGAAAATGAAGGTTTGCAGAGAAGAATTCCTTTAGGAATGGATCATTGGTGCTACTTTTTGTTGAACTGACAGAAAAGCTACAGCATGACAAGTTCATGCTGCAGGACGAATCTCCCGTACAAGAGGCTGTAACAGTAAAGACAATTAGTGTGATATAAAATGTCTGTGCCGTACAGCGCTGGAGCCCAGCAGTCAACGGATTTAGGAGGCTGATGCTTCTTGTCTTACATTTGCAGGTGTAGTTGCAATATCAGGCAGTGAAACGGAGGATGATGACACTATGGATGTCCCACTGGATCTCTCCTCGTCTGCTGGCTCAGGCAAACGGCGGAGACGTGGCAACCTGCCCAAGGAATCTGTGCAGATTCTCCGGGACTGGCTCTATGAGCACCGATACAACGCTTATCCTTCAGAGCAAGAAAAAGCACTGTTGTCCCGACAGACACACCTTTCCACACTACAGGTATTTTTAAAAAGTACTTTTCCATTCAAAGGGAGTTGTTCTCCATTTTAATTCACCTGTGGTCTAGTCACGGATACTAATGTTTACACTGCGTGTGAGATTTCCCTTTTTATTGCTACTCTCCTGCTGATGGCACTCATAAGGAGAGATAGAGACTGATTGTGTGTTATGATGATCTTTCTTTGTTGGGAATAAAATTATTTTTCTGGGAGAACAGATAGTCGTGAATCAGAGCATGCATGCTAATTTTTTGCATAATCGTGCCCCAAAAGACATAAAGTGTCTGTGAAAGTTAATTTATCGTGAGAAGAAGGTATTTATTTGTCAACAGAGGTTTTATGGTGATAGATAGGCAGCTTAACATGTAACTCTTCGCTTCTAAAACAACAACCTGAGACTCGTTCCAGTAGAACATACACATACTTAATTATGTGTATGATCTTTGCCATTAAAATCAGTGGAACAACCTGTATGGGATAGAGCTACTCAAGGGTGTTAGTACAGGTATGGTGAGGTGTTTGTGTGATTATTTTGGATTGTCATCCTGGGATGCCACTGACATCTATGAGGTCCCTTGGATGCATCGTTGTCAGCTTCTGTGATCATCTTTGGTGGAACAGCTTTTGCCCATTGCTGCTTCCCAAGTTGTGGGAAGGTGGCTGCATGAGAACTCGGGTAAACCAGGATTTGGTTTTTGGAGCTGCCAAATAAAGAGCATTCCTCTTGACTCCTGGGCTTTATTTTTCCATATTAATTCAGTAGTGCAAATTTCATAATTGGCTGTAAAGTAAAATTTTCTCGAAGCAACATCATAAAGAAAACTTCCTTTATGTAGTAAAGACAAAAAAGACGTTAAACTATAAACTATCCTGTATTGCCCAGGAAACTGGTTGATATTTAAACAAGGAAACAAGGACAAACTTAAATGAGGTAATTCATGTTATGTCTGTCGACACAGTCAGTTGAACAAGGAAAATCAGTAACTATTGGTGGGAGGAGTGGCTCTCTTCAGAGAGAAAAGGTTTTCCTGTTGTTAATTAACCTAAGCTAGGGAACAATAGCCAATAGGTTAATGTGTGTGCACAGAGTTAAAAGCTAAACCCCTAGTTTGGACTTCAGCTGTCCAGGGGCTTTCTGTAACAGGAGCCAGGAGTCGGTGCTAGAGCAGGGGGGCAAGGGAAGGGCCTTTGCCAGGCGTGTCAGAACTTGTCAGTAGGTCTCTATTTTGTTGTGCAGCGAGGGAAGCTGCTTGCAGGGATTCATTAATCTAACCGTGCGCTCCAGCGGCACAGAGTTGGGAATGAATGAAGATAGAAATTAAGATGTCATTATGTTCCCAGGTCTGCAACTGGTTTATCAATGCACGCCGCAGGCTGTTACCTGACATGCTGAGGAAGGATGGCAAAGACCCAAATCAGTTCACTATCTCCCGGCGAGGGACCAAGCTTCCTGAGGGCGGCCTGGTGGAGTCTGCCATCGGCACAAAGAACTACATTCCCCTGCTGGAGGAGACTGCCTTCCTTCCCGCCGCCGCACCGCTCGGCAAGACTGTGTCCTCTTCCAAGCCGGCTTCCCCGGGATCGGTCCTGGCTCGGCCGTCGGTCATTTGCCACACGACTGTGACTGCATTGAAAGATGCCCCTTTCCACTTTTGCCAGCCAGCTGATGTAGGCCAGACCACGGACCTGCAGCAGCCCCCGGCTGGCGGCTTCACGGATAACCCTCTCTCCTGCCATGAGGACGCATCCAAACTGGGACCTGGTGCAAACACACAAAGTGGGCTCTTTAACACTCCTCCTCCAACACCACCAGACCTTAACCAGGATTTTAGTGGATTTCAGCTTCTGGTGGATGTTGCACTCAAAAGGGCGGCAGAGATGGAGTTGCAGGCGAAACTTATGGCCTAAATCCCCTTCCTTCTCCTTCCCCGTTTTGTTTTACCAGGCAGGGATCTAACAGCTGTGTGGTTATTGCCACCCACACGATATCAAAAGACTTCACTGCATTATTATTATTTTTTTTTATTAATCTATTTGCACAAGGGGATTGCTGAAATGAAGCTTCCTGTCACTGAGATGGTCTTCAGTGGAATACGGTCATTCCAAGAATTATAAACTTAAAGCTACTGTAGAAAGAAAGGATTGTGTGTTTTGTTGGGGGTTTTTTTTTAATGTTTTCTTTGTAGATTTTTTCATAATGTGAGATGTTTCCCAAGATCATGTGATTTGTTTTATTTCTTTCAGACTGTGCAATATCTAGTAATGATATAGAGTCTTCTTATCATTCCCATGTGGAACGGAATATACCGACACGCTGTCTAAATTTTCAATTTTTTTAACAATACAAACTTTGGATGATCATGCTTTTTTCCCATAATATAATAAAATATTTTCTTTAAAAGTGATGCATACAGAGTGTTTTGTTGACTTCAAGCTTTGCAGAAAACATGAACTATCCTTGAAATAAGTGGAAGTAAGAAATGTTTTTGAGTTCATACTGACTTTGGTTTAGAGATCTATGCTAGCAGTTGTTGTTAACCGGATGTTTAAAAGAATGCTGAAAAGTGAGCCAGAAGTACCTGATTGTGTTCTGCTATGTTGAAATATTTTAAGGGGCCAAAGGGAGCTATGTAGGCAATTCTGACTAAATTTCAGAGGGAAGCCTTTGGCCCCACTAAGAGTCCCCGCTCTTGGGTCCTTGAAATGTTTTAGGGCTGGGTGATGTGATGGCCTATGGGGAAGAGCTGAAGATAAAAGGAGGAGGCCAGAAGAGGGGTTGGGACAAGTGTTCTTTGCAGATCTTTGTGATGCAGCTCCTAGACATGACTGGTGACAAATTTTGATTGGGGAGGGCAAGGGCTTCTACCCTTACTTGGGCTAGCAATGACAAGGTTTTCACTCAGTAATTCTAGCAGGCTGAAATAAAGTAGGCTGTATTGCATTGAAATCTGAGTTCTGGGAGCCAGGTCTTTGTGAGATACTTAAACAGGTGGTTGGCTAAGATTTAGAAGAGATCCCTGTTGTATTGGGATGTATTTTTGCCAACAGAATCTAAGTTACCTTACAGAAAAAGACCTTGCTATCAAAATGACTTATTACTGAAAAACGTGAAGACTTGCAGCTCATATTTCAACTTACTAGAATGTCAGTCGCCCACCCTTATCCTTGCAACAACAGTGAAATAAGAGACCTCCAGGGTAAAAAATTGGTTCTGGCTAATCCTTGAGAACAAACCAGTTGTCTGTTTTGGAGGTTGAAGGAAGGCTCTGAGGAGCAAGAGAGTTGGTGAATTTAAGGATATCATTATGAGCAGAAAGAAGACTGCAATATTCTGACTGCTATGTGTATGCATTCTGTTTTGCTGTGGCCTTTATCGTTTTCTAGTGTCAGAAATACTTTTTTTTTCCTCTGGAGTACTCTTTGGAATTCTTCTGAACTTGTGCCTTTCCTGAACCTTCATGTTTAAAATCAAAATGGCAAACAGTAAACACTGGCTTACTTATGACTGCATCAGCTTTGGTAACACAGTCATCCTAATACACTGTATGAATATAGAATTATTTTTAAAAATACTTTGGAAATAAAGCTGGAAAATAATTTTGAACATTGAGATGGCTGAATACTCTGTCTTCAAGGAATTGCAGGTGGGTACAGAAGAGCCTTGTGTAGTGTCTCTGGACACACTGTACTTGATACTTCTGAGCTACTTTTCCTGGGATACCTATGTATGTATTGTTTGGTTGGAATTTTTTAATGACTAATTGTAAAATGGAAGTGTACTTTTTTGTAACTGTGCAGTTCATGTTGAGGGAAAATTGGTTAATAGACATGGTTTTGTGGAATAGACGATTTATCTTAAGGAGTGCTACACACCCAAAGTAGAGTGTCATCTTTGATGAAGATTTGGAAGATACCTTGTCCTTTCCTGTTCTTGCAGGAAGGAACTTTATTGCAACACTCCTTACGCCCATGCTTCAAGAACTGATGAAAGGAAAACAGCCTCACAGATATGTTTGCATTGCTGATTTTAATTGCTCGACATTTTCCTCTTTTGTTTCCTTTTTTTCAAAGCAGTTTTCTGGTGTACTGTGGGGTGAAGAAAAAGTGGGGCACTCGGATCATTAAAGGGCATTTTCAGAGGTCTTTACTCTTCATTACTTTGCCCTTTGAAATGAAAAATATCGGCAAGTTTAGAAAGAAAAAAACTTTGCTGCTTGAGCTGACCAGTTCTGTAATTTCACTATAGCAGCTACAATACTGAAAACGAAAAGAGAATGAGGAAGAAAGATGTTGCCATTCAGCTTAACAGTTTTCATTGAAAGTAAAAGCCTGTGGTCTCTGCTGTTTTCATATACCATTATGCCACACAAAGTGGCATTAGTATAAATGACCACTGAAGTCCTGCTCGTGTGATGAGCGCTGCATTTCCATTTTGCCGGCTCATCCTGGAACTTCATTAGTGACCAATTTTGCTTGAGGCCAATTATATAATTCTTAAAGTATTACTTGTGTTACACCTAAAAGTTTGGCTGTAGTCTTAAGTCAAAAGCCTGTGGCTGAGTAGAACCTGACACCCACACCATGTAAAAGCTTTTCCCTACCCTGAGGTGTTATTTGACTTAGAAGAAGAAAATTACTCATATTGAGTACCCACTAAACGGTATCAAAAGGGAGTTTCTGCTTTTCTGTAACCTAGCACTGATAGTTTTGGTGCTGGCTATTGAAGTTTACCTAAACCTGTTCTTTCTGAGCATAAACCTGAAGTAACTTCAGATAAAGTTATCAAAGGCAGGTGAATGTAGGGCACTGGGTGGAGCTAGGATGCAGAACTGAGCAGGAGTCCTAGTACCAAACCAAAGGTTTCACGTGCTGGCCACACATCCCTGGTAGAGCAAACAGAAAGTTTTATTCATGAAACTTGTTTAACCATGGAAAAGAAAAAAAAAAAGAAGCAATGAGACAACATAGGTGGTTTTGCTGTTCTTGCAGCAGTGATAAACCTAATTGCAAAGCGGTTTTGTCAAAACCCAACCTGTGACTGAAAACACACACACTTTGGCTACTCTGAAGCTGAAGGGAAGGCACCGCCGTCTGTTATTGGAGACTGTGTGGCCAGCCAGGGCGTCAGCGAGCTGAGAGGTATGACAGATTCATGCCAGGGAAAACAGCTCACACGCAGACTTCATCAACCTTGTTTTCATGGCTTTTGTGTCTTGTAAACAAGTTGTGGCAGCTGCATGTGATAAATCTCTGCGCAAAGCCAAAATAATTCCAATGAGGAGGGAATCTCGAGCCTGGCGTCGCTGGCTGCGTGCGCGGAGGGGGTGGTGTCTCGCAGCCTGGTGGTGGGGGGCTCTGGGGTATCCCACACGTCTCCCAGCTTGTGCCATGGGGTCAGCGTACATGGCTGTGAGACCGTTGGAGCTGCAACAGCTGGCCCCCTGCTACGGGGGAGGGAATGGGGCAAGGGGAGCCGAGAGCTGGGCTAGCTTGCCTGGCTGCACCCTCCCCGGCGATGCTGGCTCTGCTAACTGCAGGATCCTGCTGCCCAGGCAGAGCTGGAGGCGTGCGGGAACTTCACTGGAAAAGGGGAAGCGGGAAGAAGAAACCAGCAGCCAGGGAGAGAGAGTGTGTGGTGGGGAATAATCAGTTTTCCCCTTGGAGATGAGGTTAAGGCTGCAGTGGGAGGCCCAGCCCACAGAAGGTGCAGTGCAGCTGAGAGTCCAGGTGCACCGTGACCCTGTTTAGTGTCACTTTCACACCTATGGTATTTAGGCCACTTGCAGTTAACTGTGTCCTGCCTGTCAAAGTCTGTTTTCATTTGCCATTTTTCTTGCAACGCTCATGCAGGGGTTTTTGGTAACCCTTGAAGTACTTCGTAGTTCTCTTTAAAACCCATTTAGGTTTGGTTTTTTTTCTTTCTCCACTTGGCATCTTGCAATTGTCAACTTCCCGCCTGGCTTTTTCCCAGCAGGGATTACTGGCACAAATACAGCTCGTGTTCACTTTTCAGGACATTACTTGTTTTAAGTCTCCCGTTCCCCAACTGCCAGAGTTGTTACATCTCTATCCTGTTTCGCTGGTTCAGCAGGCCCTTCTCCCATGAGTTCCAGTGTTCAGACTGAAAGAGAAGAGATTAGATTAGCCACTCACTCCAGCAAAATGTCACTTAGAGCTGTTGCTGTTCCAGACATGATAATTGTACCCATGTGTGCTGTGTGCGGTTCAGTGTCTACTCCAGTCCCTGTCACGACAATGAGTGCCTGGAGTTCTGCACACACAGAAAATCACGTAAACCGGTGCTAGCTATGTTACAAAGTAGAAACTCAGGCTGCTTTCTCCATCTGCATTTTGCATGCACTCCTGCTGACAGCTCTAAGCCATTTTGCTCACCTTTCCCTTTGAAACTGGCTTTATTTGCCTTTAAACTCCTTTTTTCTTTTTGAAGCTGAGGCGTCAGGTCTGGGACTACAACTGGCAGGAATCTCAAGTCCTGCTACACAGATTTACAGAACAGGGTAGCTTTCACCATCAGGTCGACTTCACAGCCCTTTGTAGCTCTGCAGAGCTGCTTCATTGTGCAACATGAATCACAGTCCCTGAAGCTGATGCAGCCATGAATAAGTCACATCTGCCGCCCAACTAATCCGTGTTACACTGAATTGCAGGGTTTCTGCCAAATTCCATGTGTTTCTACTGACAAACAAGGTACTGATATTTCAGCTGCTTAAACAACGTGTAATAAACCTGTAAAAATGCACAGAGGTAGGAGTGCTTTGAATTAGTGACTTAACCAGGGGGAGGAGGGGGGCACAGGTGGCAGATTGTGAGTTGAATGAGTGCAGCTGACAACCATCTAACCCTGTTTATTCTTGGACAGCTTCTCTGGGACCACAGACCAGGGCTGTGGCTGCCTCCTCTAATTGCAGCTTGGGCAGTGCCTGCCTGGGGCACCAAGCCCTATCTCCAGGTGTGTAACAACATGACCCTCTCGGAGTGAAGAACCCTTGTCTGGGCATATATAAACCCTGCACGTGGTTTTTGTTATGAGCCTTTCATCACATCATTTAGCTGACGACGAAGAGGATTGACCTGAGTACGGTGAGACTGGGTCAGTCCCAGGGCTGTGGGTTTTGCAGTAGATATATCTATGTTTGCATGGCTTCTCTGAGTCTTTCCATCTCTGCAGTGTTGCCACACTGCTGGGGAAATAATGCCCTGGAGCTCCTCCATCAGTGACATTTCACAAGTTGGCGGGATTCACCTTCTTTTTGGGAATATTAATTTTTATATGTAGTAGTACAGAAATAATTCTCAACTGTGAGGCCTGTAGTTTTACTACTATGGTATTCTGTAAGTATACAGAGAATGTTTGATCCTGCCTCTGAAGTCCCTACAGCCTGATAGCTCTGTGGGAAATCATTTGTCACACACTCCATACTTGCTTCTACTTCCTCCCCAAAACCAAACAGTTAGGGCCTGAGTGGCTTCCATTAGGGTAAACCATTTGGTTCCTTTATCTGATATGTCCTACCTAGTTTCAGCATAAACCAAGTGTTCTTCCCTGTCTCAGCTTTTCCTCTGGTGTTCTAGCTCTTTTGCAGGAGAAAAATTGGCGTTTTGTTGATTGGCAAATAAATTTTAGTTCTTAGCTGGGGGCTTTTGGCCTTAAGAAGCCTCTCCTGTAGAAGCTGTTGATGGAGAAGAGAGTCTCAATCATAATTTGCCATCAACTTATAGATTTTACCAAGATGCAATTTTGTCTGTGTGTGTATATATATATATATATATATACACACACACCCTATATATATCCTAGGAGGGATACCATATATGTATTGTCCTGGTATTTATATAAAAAAAATAAAATCTCTTGACCAATGTGAGAAGAGTGTGATGTCCCCAAGCTAGCTTGTCTTGGAAATTTTTCTGGATGGAACACACATAACTGATGGTAAGAACCTCAACAGTTTTGTAATTTTCCTGAGTAAGCATTCAGCTGTTTTGCCAGAGCCTATAATTTCACTTCCTTTTCTAGCCTGCAATGTTCTGATTGCTTGACCTTCTGTCCAATGTTTTATTTTGTTTTCTTTTGTACTTCTATGCTCATTCCTTGCTTGAAGTCTCCCTCTATCATTTCTCTCCCTTTGACTTGAGAGTGCTTACACAATATCATGCATAGTCCATTTAACTAGGTTAGAGATATTTTGACTAGTTTTGTACTGTTTTGGAAGGCATCTGATCTCTGCTACTCCACTACACTAACCACAACAGCAAATCTTGCTCTGATGCAAACAGATCAGCTTCTGTTCATGAGAGAAAGCACATTTTCCCTGTGTAGATAGCTCAGCTTTTGTCTAACTTCTGCTTTCTGTGTTGTGAGGGTAAGCTAAAGAAAGAAGCAATTAATAATAAAATCCACTGGGCATTTTCAAAAATGGAGGGATTATTTTTAGTTTTGAGTCAGTGGAATTGCTGGTTTCAGTGTGCTTTCAGAGTCCTGGCTCTGCAGCCATGAGCCTTCTCCTGGTGAGGTGTGAAGCAGACACTGAAAGGTTAGTTCAGGTTACTCTATTAAACACTGCTTAGGCACTTACTTCTGTAACTCATTCTTCATGTTAAATTCTGCTGGCTTGCATTCAGCCAAGGTATTTCTAGTGATGTGTTGCCAGCTTTCTCCAAAGGCCTCCTCAAAAGTCTTTCTTCTTTAGCTGGTGATATGTGGAAAAAACCTCCTGTAAATATCTCAGTTTAGTGTCTAGATTTGCATCTGCAAAGCACATACTCTCTGTTATGAAGCAATCAGTCCCTCCACCTCCCTTCCCCTACCAAACCTACCTTGACCCCTGCTACTGTGTCCTTGACAGCTGGGGCAGAGAGGAATGTCCCAGTCACCCTCTGCAGGGAGAGTGACATCCCTTACCATCGCTTTGGATGGCAGGAGGAGGTGGTGGGAATGCAGACACACAGGTCTCCCCATGGGAGAGTTCACACTTGGTCCTGCAACACCTTACTCCTTCACCTGCAGGTGGTCATGGGGTGCTGGTGGTCTTTGGGAGGGTAGCATGTGAAGCCCAGCTGAGCATTATGTCAACAGCCAGCACCGCTCTCTGAGCTTCCTCTGATGTGGCAGTGTGAGTTTAAATAAGCAGAAGTCATGGAAGGAGGTGTGGGGGGCTGAATGATTCTTCTCTCATATTTACACTGATAAGCAACAGGTATTTCCACTGTGAAAAATTTTATTTCCTTTCCTTTTGAAATGCAGTGATGCAGAAGCTCAGGTTTCCTTCAATGGGGTCAGAAGAGCAAGGAGGGCTGCATGGACCAGCTGATGCCTGTGTTGGCCAGACTATCCCCATCTGGCAGAAGTGACTCATCGGTGGCATGACCCAGATGCTCTGTGAGGCTTGCTGAGCTTGGGGGGAGTTTGACTTCAGATCCTCTACTTCCTTGAAGATTTGCCTTTAGTCCTTGCCTTACCCCAGCCCTCATCTGCATTTGCTATCCAGCCTGGGCTGAAGTGGTCTGCCCCAGACGCCTTCCCGGTGCCAGTGGCTGCCTTGATTTAGGGTGTGGGGAGCTGCCCTTGCAGAGCTGAAGCTGCTCCCTCCACCTGGGACTCATGACGTGCTGCTTCCTCTCCAGCTGCCAGGGGCCTGGACAGAGAGCAGGGAAATGGCACGCGAGCCTCTTGTCAGCCCTGTCTGCCACTGAAGGAAGAGCTGCCTGAGCCTGTCTCCCTGCCAGGACGGGCTTCCTGCCCTAGGAAATCCCCTGCTGTAGGGCAGCCCAGGAGATCTGCCTCGGGGACCTCAAACTGTGGCCAGTCAGCACTGGCTGGGTACAGAATGAGAGCTATGGGTTTTTAGAAAACCCTAACAAAACCTTTCAATTATACATAAGGAAAAAAAAAAAAAAAGTGATCCTGCCTGCTCCCCAGCTTCCCCAGCTTTGTGGTTTGTCTAAACTTACTTCCCTGGGATACACTGGAGTTTGATCTTTGAGAAATGATAACTGAAAAGCCCACATGTAAAAACGTAACTGTTCCAGCGATAGGATCATAATCTGCCTTTGATCCTGTAAATTGTTGAACCACAACTCTATTCGTTGCCCAAGGACTGCAGGAAATGTACACAGGGTTATGCAAATCTCTAGGAGAGGGAATGTTTTGCAGGGAGGAGGGGAAGATGGCTCTTGCCGCAACTGTCAGTCTCTGGATCGCGGCTGAATAGTTTGGCAGTCCCCGTGCTCTCCTGTGTCACCCTGCTGCCAGTTCCCACGGCTCCTACCCCTCTCTGCTCACCGTCCAGTTGTGCAAGTCTGGAGCAGCGAGCTTTTTTCAGATCTCCCCCTGCGTGCGCTGGTGGCATTTTCAGGCAGAGTCTGCAAGCCCCGTCCGTCGTCTGCGTTTTTCTCCAAGCCACCACTGCGAGTGCAGTGTTCGTGTTTTGCCTCTAAATCCCCACTACTTTTGCCGGCTGGGGATATTTGCATGGGGTGGGTCAGTCAGGTGGTAAGATGCAAAACAATTTCTTTGGGAACCTTGAGGTGAGCTAAGCCTGCATCAGAGCCCAGCCAAGGCAGAACAACAGCAACAACACAACAGGGACCCAGCCAGCAGATGGGGAGCTGTTAGGCAGGACTTTAATTTTGTGTAAAATGTGAATCTTCCTCCTTCCCAGACTTGCAAAAGAATACTCAAACCCTTGTAAAGATGCAGGTTGGGTGTAGTGTGGGAGTATATCCATCATCAACACCACACTCAAAACAAGAGTGCCTGACATCCTAATTGTGGCTCAGGGTAACAGATCCTGATAAAAAAATAAAAATAGAGGTCCTTTGATACCATCTCTGTTCTTTCCTAATTTCTTTTTTTTTTCTTCTTCTTTTAGTATGTAAGCAAAGTGGCATGACACTGGACTTGGGTTCATCACCCAATTTACTTTAATGTACATGCTGAAGAAAGATACCAAAAGGGCAGGATGAGCCCACCTGGCAGCCATGGCCTGGTGTTTTGCTGTGCTGCCTCCAGAGCACAGCCCAGCCTTTTCCACAAGCTGCATGTGCCACACGGGTGCAGGGGCTGTGCACACCAGAATGTGGGGCAGTGCTGCATCAGCTGGGCAGGAGTTTATTTTGCTGTTTCTATTTGGTTTTTTCACCTCGGTGATAATTCTTACCCAATGTGCGATCTCTGCTCTATGTACTTTACTACTCCTTGTGATAATCAAAATCCGGCCCTGAACTTTTTCACTACAAGGGAAACAAGAACTTTGCCCCGCTGGCTGTTAACAGGGCATTCTGCGATGCCGCAGCCTCTTCTCACGTGCAAAACCCCCCAAAGTCTGTGGAAATCAAGATTATGCTGATGACAGAACACTTATTGTTTTTTCACCAGTGCGGGTGGAGATCAGGTGCTTTGACACGGACGTGAGATTTCTGGTGTCTGTCTCCTCTTAAAAAAAGGAGCAGGCACCCAACCGGTCGGTGGAAAAAAAAACCCCTTTAAACAGCAGGACCGCCAATAACGTGCCGCGTACGGCTCAAAGTGCAACCTGTGATGGGCTGAAAGCGCTGAAACATTAACCAGACCTTGGGCCACCAAGGTCTGTAGCTGCCGCTCGGTGCCCACCCCGTGGCTGCCGGGAGCGGGACCCGAGGGCGGCACTGCCATTATCCGTGCGGAGAAAGGGCGCAGCGCTGTTTGCTCAGCGCCGACGGAAGCGCTGCCGGAGGCGCTGGGTGTTGCGGCAGCGATAGCAAGGTACGAGCTTCCCCGTGCGGGGAACAGGGAGAGGCCGAGCGCTTAAATCTCAGCCTCCGGCTCCTGTTGAAGGGCTCTGATGGGCACTGCGGTGATGGTGGTGGTGGTGGCGTGAGGCTGTCCTTCCACATCCGCTCTCTTGTTTGCAGGTATAACCTGCCCCAGGCGAAACCCCTGACTCTAAGCCTCCCCCTGACCCCAAATGAGGTAAGGCTTGTGGGAAGAACAAATACCATTTGTGAAATTGCAGACTGCAATAGCAGGGGAAAAGGAGAACGCTAGAGCTGCTTCTGGGCCCACACCTCAGATGGTTTGGAGCTGGGTGGGGCTTTGCCGGTGTTTTCTTTTTAACAGTGGTGAGGTGTCCTGGAGATGGAGGAGATATGAGGAGCCAGAAAGCATTTCTGAGCATTCAAATGTTGTAATCATGTTACTGCTCCCTGAGCTCAGCTGACACAGGAGACAGGTGAACATCTCCCACTGCCCAGGTAGGTGACAGTATATAAATCTTCAGAACACTCTGAGGAATAACAAGTCTTTTGAAACTTTGCCTTTGAACTCTGAAGGAGTTATGCTTGCATGATGGATGGCAGCGGTGGCCAGCCATATTCTGAGGCATAGCACAGCTCCCAGCTCCCTCGCAGAGGTTTTAGCCTCAGCTGGAGGGAGGGTACAGCAAGCTGTGCGTCAGTGCCGACTCTTGCAGCTGTAGAAACTTGTCATTTCCTTTCCAAACACCAGCACCCTCAGCGAGGCACTTGGCCTTGGGCCAAAAGCCATTCCTGTAGTGTCTGTTCCTGCTGTACACATGTGTAATGTTAACTTACCTGATTCCTGATGTGGGTTTCTCCACAACCACTGCCACGTATCTGTGTCTTGTCAGTGTGGTGGCTTTGGGAGCAGCCTCTTCCATTATCAAGTCTTAGAGTGAGTTTACCTGCCAGCATGTCCCTGTTCAGGGGAGCAAAGCCATGCCTTGCCCTGCTTGTGCTGAATCATTGTTACCTGGCAAGGGTTTGGGAACTGTGAGATCATATTTTATTGTAGCATATTACAGCTGCAGAAAAGGTATTGGATTCTGGGTTTATATCAAAAGACTACTTCTTGATCAGGATGATAAAATATTTAGGTCTAGAACTTTGTCTCCACAGCTCTTTCTAAAGTAATTGCTTTAGCAGTAGCGGCAAAAGAAAGGACATGCTCATTTATGATGCTTTAAATCACACAAATAATTTCCAAAGACAAATAACAAAAGTGTAGCAGAGAGCTCTGGTGCAGGGCTCCTTCTTGGATTGTAAACACTGCAAGACAGAAACCATCAATATTTACACAGTGCTCAGCCCAGCACAGAAGTGCTGCTTCTCTGGTTGGGCCTTTGGAAGCACTAATAGGAATATTAAATCATGCTGAATACCTTCTTGCAATATTTACAGTTTAATGATAACCAAGCCTGTGTGTGTGCTGAATACTGTGGATTGTGACCATGCAGCACCAGAACCAGAAAACCTGCAATGAGGCCCAGCCTGGTGATATCTTCCCCCTGCTTACCCCACGTGCACTGCAGCGGCCGAGACCCTTTCTGGATGCTCCCAATATTCATCAGAAGCAACTCTTTAGAAGGAATAACACGAGAGTAAGTGTGTTACTGTGTGAGCCGTCACCAGCTGTGCCAAGGACTGTGGATTGAAAAGTCGGGGGTGGGGGTGGGGGGAAGCATTAAAAATACCACTGCTGTGTTGCCCTGTGGGCTCACAGGAATGTGACACAGAGAAGAATTAGCCTTTTGCGGTTTCATGTTTCTCTGACCTTTTAAGCGAGGAAGAAAAAAACAGATCCAACTTTGCTCCCAGTTACAACACTGGAAGTCCAGAGCAAATGTAATACACTGGCTCCTGAGGTGTGAGAGCAGAGGTAAATGTTGTCTATTGAAAAATCAGAGAGAGAGCTGAGGTGCAAAGATAATTTAACAAAAGCTGTGTGAGTTCAGAGATAAACCTCCATCCCATGCAAGTGTAATTATTGGTGTTCAAGGAGACCCATTCAACTTGCTCTGGTGGGATTTCTGTCTTGCTGTCAGTGTGAGGTAAAGCAGAGAACACGTGGCTCCTACAGCACAATGCCCTCGTACATGTGAGTGAGGGATGTGCCACAGGGGAGGACTCCTGGGCACCAGTGCTGCAGGTGACAGCCCCTGGCAGTGGCAACTACTGCTGAGGCATGTGGCAGGGATGCTGTGGCTGTACCTGCAATCACACCACTCGACACTTGGGAACGCCTCGAACCCTTAGCGTTCAGCTCACACGCGCTACTTGGTACGAAAACAGTTCCAGTTAAAAATCATTTCAGAATCGTTATTTTGGCTTATGCAACTGTTGACAAACAAAATCTGCCTGGATTACATTTTAATGACAAACTCTGCATGCTTCAACAGGTTTTCTTTGCTTTGGCTTGGTTTCCTGGTTTTATTTCCCACCTTCCACTAAAAGAATTTTATCTCAGAGACAGAAAATACAGGAGGTGGGCTGCTTCCTACCTGAGATCTCAGCATTGCCTGGCAGAAGCTGATAGACGTGAATCATCACAATGAATGCAGTACTGCACACAAGTAGCTTTTTTTACAAGCACGAGGTTGTTAAGCAAAGGATGAGAAACACATGGAGTACACTGCAGTTTGCTAATACGTGGCTGGGTTCCCAGGTCCGTGTACATTCTTGCAGACAGGCTGCAGTTGTCACGATGCTATTGCCAGGAAAGATGTAAACAATAGGAAACCTCTTGTCAGTTGAAGCATTAGGTTAGTAGTACAAAAGAGTACTTTGTGGAGTCTTTCAGATCGGTACACACCATCTATTTGTCAAAGATGTTTTTCTGTTATGTGTAGTCATACAGCCTCCTTGACGTAAGTCATCGGTTTTTTATATTTTTTAAATAGCAGCAATATTTACTATGTGATGAATCAGGGCAATGAGCAAGACCATAGGATCCTCTTGCAGAGGATCATGACTTAAAATTTGTGTGTTTTAGGCAAAGCTTTTCTGGATTCACTTGAAGACTGACACAGGGACATGTTTCTGTTGAAGCTGCTACAGTTTAGCCTTTATGGATGCCTCCACTAAATTTTATAGCTGGCAATTAGTCTGGGATGAAGTCTGGTTTCTCTCCCAACACTGCAAATGCAATTGTGCAACTTCACTAAAATTCCAAGCCTGGTTCTTATGCTGGATTAAAACAGTAGATAGCAGGATGCAAAGAGAAGTCACCCTTCCAAACTCTTCTTTCCCAGAATGCCAGTTTACTTCTGGAAGCAGCAGCCATCTGACCTGGACTACATTTGGATTGTGTTTCATGCACACCACATTCCCCTAGAGTTGCCACTGCTCCAATAGCAATGCCCTGCTCTGTGCAAGGCCTGCTGATGCCCAGGGGTTTGGGTCTCCCTGACCTCAGCTGGCCCCATGATACTGCCCTAGGGCTGAGGCTGCCTCTGAGGCTTGTGGAAATTGTAGAATTGTGGTTGTGGTGGCACTGATGCACTGGGAAGGGATGTCACATATTTAAAAACTACTTACTGAAACGCTGCTCTGAGGTGGGGCTTCCCCCTTCAGCTGTTGCTGCAGGTGTGATTGTCCCACAGCATAGCAAAAGGCCATCTCAGTTTTAGTGCATCATCTGTGAGCTCTCTGACCAGTATGATTTTTTTCCCCTTTTGTTGTCAATTATTGACTGGAGAGATGAGGAATGACACATGCTTAAGTGTGTCAGTTATCTCAATTTCCTTCCCCTTAGGCCTAGCTTAGCCAAGATTTACCACAACAGTCTACAAAATGAAGATGTTTCAGTATTTTTTTTTCAGGTGATAGGACTTCTCTTCTGAAGACTGACAAAAGGACTGGAGCATAGTGAGTTATTATTACAACCACTTGTTAAAAAAAAAAAAAAAAGGACATGCTGTAAGATAACAAATAGTATAGCCCAACATGTGAAATGCAGTAACTTCTCATTGCTACCAAAAAAAAAAAAAAAAATCAGAGATGATCACAGTCCTGAACACATGCTCACAAATCCATTCCAGATTGCAATTGTGAGCACCCATAGTCAGTACAACAAAGGAAAACGTAAGATATAGTATTTTAAGGGCATGACTTGGATAATTCTCTAGTTTGAAGTGAGGGATAAGTGATAGGTTGGACATTCCCACCAGGGAAATAGTCTAGTTACGTTGGAATGGGTTACCCTTTGCTATTCAACATCTCAGCTCCCTAGTTACCATCTCCAAACTAAGGTGTTTGCCTCAGCACATGGTTGTTTACACAGTGACTTATCTTACCTTGGTGAGATATTTGATACCCATAAAACATCCATCACACTCTGTCCCTGCTTTTCTTTACCTGCTTTTCTTTAACTCAAGGCAAGCCCCATCCCTCTCCCAAAACCTTTGACAGCTTTGAAATATGGCAGGGTCACCATCAGTGTAGCTCAGGGGCTGTGCAGTGGTTCCTTTCTTCAGAGGCTCTGCAACACCTCAGTACTTACCCCTCTTTGAACAGAGGTGGCAAAATCCATTGTTTGTTTCCATTCTGCTTGGTTGAAAATGAGGAGAGGTTTGGCACCCTATCACAGAGATAGTTAAGTGAAGAGTCAATACAATGAAGGCCTGTGTACCAGAAGTAGCTAGTAATAGGTGGAAGCAATGTCACAGCTCAGTTTGTTTTCTAATATAGCTTTTTTTTTTTTTCCCCCTTCCTTGTGTGTTTTTTTCCCCTCTGGGTGGAGCAGAGCTGGGGAGGTGATGACTTACCTGCCACAGCTCGGTAGATCGCAATCTGGAACTGGCAGAGTGTTAACACAATGCCCCAGCAGAGCTTTTCTGTCTCTAATTTCAATGATTATGTTGTTACTGGATCAGTGAAGAGAACCATGAAAAACACAATTACCAGGAAGCCCTGTTCCTTTGCTCGCCCCTTTGTCTCACTGCGAATGGGGCATGTGAGTCACGGAGCAGTGGAGGGCCGGCTGTAATCACACGCACTGCCGAGAAGGGTGCTGTCCGCCGGTGGGACCCAAAGCGTGGGAAAGCCTCACTGCTGGCTGGAAGGGCCAGTCACGTCATGTTTTGCAGCTGGCATCCAAATGCATCCTGATGAATCAAGTGAGAGCAGCTACCTTCTCCTTCCACAGTGGTGGCCAAGCAGCCGAGCAGAAGAGGGGCAAAAGCACAGGGAAGGGATGATGTTGTGTGAATGAGCTTACTGTGACAGCACAGCAATGGTTTATAGGTCACTGGCATAGCATCAGACTAAAGGGAAAGGGGGTAAGTATCTTTCAGCTGTGAATGCTGGTCTCAGGTTTGCTCAGTGCAGGACCACGGCTAGTAGGGCTGACCTCACCCCATGACGTGATTCATAGTGGGAAAAGAGAAATTCACTTGCTCTCTGCGCTCCAAATTGTGTATAAACCTATGACCTCAGCAACAAATACCAGTGGCATCAGAGCAGCCAATATTTTTATCATTAATTGCTATCAAAAATGTCAGCTCAAAGTCATCAGATTTGATAGGCGAGCATGCTCCAAACTGACGGTTGAAGTGAATTATTTGCCTATTGCGTGATGCAAAAACAATGTCTTGCAGGAGAGAACAGACATTGGCAAACAAACTGACAACAAGATATATACTTCTGAAGAAGGCTTCTCATTTGATCTGGAAGGAAACATTGAGTACAAATAGGGATAAAATTTACCTGCATGAAAGGTGGGTGTAAGCCATGGCTTGGACTTCATTATTCTGCTGGAGAACAGCGTGAAACATACCTACTATTTTACTCCCTCTGACTATTCTCATTATAAAAAGGTACCAGACACCTCAGAAAGGTTTTTAAGTAATAGAGCATTTTTCCCTCCCATCCCTGGTGCATCCATTTATCTGTGACTAATGAGCACATAAATTCCAGCATGTGAAGAAAAATCCCTTCATCTTGGTGTTAAGCAGAATTTTCCCTGCCCATGGATCTGCAGCACAAATTCTTGTGGTCTTTCTGTGCTGAGGGTCTAGGCATGGGCAGACAGTACACGGTGCAGCACTGGCACACTATTAATGTAACTACTAGATACTACAAAATGAATCAGGATCTGTTTAAATACTGGTATAACCATGCACAACATCATCCAGGACATGTTTCTGCGGGATTTGGTGACTGTCTTTATTTCACACAGTGAGAAAAACCCCATCTGGAAGCAGGATTCCAGTGAAGGGAAAGTTAGATATGCCTGCCAGGGATCTCTTTTGCCCCCCAAAATTCAGACATCACGGGACATAAGCAGAAAATGAAAGGCAACCAGCGCGGGGAAAACCAAAGAGGCTGGGGTCTTCTTGCCACTTCTTTTGAAGTCCCCAGCGTAACTCCTGGCATCTTCAGTGGGGTTTGGCTGGGCTCTGTGCAGAAGTGCCTTTGAAGATTTTGCTAAGGCTCAAGGCCTTGATCATGGCAACTTTTATGCCTGTGAGCAACTCTGCCCTGATGAACGCTTCCAGGGTGCTCAGCAGGATGCTTCGGATGAGACTTTGCAGGGCCGGTCTTAAGCAATGAGAGCTTAAGAGAAACATTCTGCTTGTCATGCTTTTATCCTTGACCACATCAAATGAAATGCCTTGGCAGTTCTGGAAGAATGAATTTGCATTGAAAACCCGCAGCTCTTACAAGCAGTGCATTAATTATTTTATTAATTTGCTCTTTTTACATTATGGGAAACATTCATCTATTTACATTTTCCTGTCCACACACAAACCAGATAGATAATCCTATGGAGACCCAAATTGTTAAGCCATAAAAACACTCTCCTCTGTCTAAAGGCTTTCAAATTTGTGTCTTTTGTTTCAAATCAAAAACAGTTTTAAAATCACATTTGGGAATACAGGTAGGCCAGTGATTTACATTCTACTTAAAATATGCATTTGACCATTTTCTTTAAAAAAAAACCCAAACAAAAAAACAAAACCCCCAATAAATTCACAAAGATACAGTTTAAATTAAAGAGATAGTGCACATCAAAGCATTAAGGGAACACCAATAAATAAACTGAAATATTTTACAAATAAATTATTTCTATTTACCTTTTCAAATATTAAAAATCTTTAATCCATTTCTTCATCTTTCTTTACAAAAAGATTATGAGAATTTTATGGAAACATCTGCAAAAAATAGAATAAATACCTCTTTTTTTTTTTTTAACTTTTGAAACGGGAGACAAAACCAACCTTTTCTAAAATTTCCTCCAAGAAAAAAAAAAAGCAATAGTTTAGTCCCAAAGTGAAACAGAATATAGGCATTTTTAATATACACTGGGCAGTTTAGACTAAAAACAAATAATTACAAATTATACTAAAACAGATGATGGAGCAAATATACTAGCATTAGTGTTGGTAAATGAGTCAAGTGGTTAACTAGTGGCATTCTATGGGCAGAATTATTTTATTTTGTATTTTCTGGTATTGGCTGCATTTTCAATATTCTGCTAAAAAATTAGGCAAACACTATAATAACCTCTCCAGTGCCAAATGAACTAACACGCATTCAGCTAAGAATAAATTCATTTAAAATAGATACAAAAAATATTCTATGATATACAAATACAATAATTTGTAATGTACAAGACTATATAGTCTTCACTTTTCTGCTTTTTAAGGGGAGAACTTGCGGGATATAAATTTCTGTAGCCACTTGTCAACCAAAGTCTTAACTCATCTTTCATAAAACGTTCACAAAACTAAGTAAGTCTGCGACACAGTTGTGAATGTGGACTCTCACCTAGGTACTGCTTTGAATACTTCAGTACAAATGAGTTCCAAATAATTAATACTTCCTATGACTATATATGCTCAAAAGTGGCAGTTGGCACTATTACATACTGCAAACACGGTGATGTTTTGTTGCTGCTAAAAGTTAAACGCAGTGTTTCAAAACTAGCAAACACACTGGTATTCAAACGCTTAGAGGGTCAAACCTTTTGAAGCTTCGGTAACACCAAGCACTCTAGAGTTACACTGGATTTCTGATTACTCTAGTTAAAAGTCTTTTATATATTAAATTATTAGCCCTTATCTTGTAAACCACAGCAGTAAATATTTGTGCCCTGTTTATAAAGACATAGCTCAGATATCGATGGCTTTGAGAGGTAGCAAATTCTCTAGTGGTTTTAGTATGCTCTCATGAAAATTCTTGGTGCCAGAACCTATTACCTCTCCTAGTTTCTTGAATAAAATTAAATTAGCACCTGGCTATGATGTCATAGGAAAAGAAGCTGTCTGGCATGGTCTCGATGAATAGTTTTAGCAAGAGCTTAACTTTTCGATGACGATTTTCAATGCTTTTTTAAGTGCAAGCTGCAGAATTACGCCACACGTGCAGTGGGGTTTTTCACTAGTTTGACTGTCCATACAGGTTGAGCAGCCAAGGGCACAGCCAGCCAGCACTGGCATGCAGCAAGGGCTGCCACCTGTGCCCCTCTGCGGTGGGGCTGTCCCTGTGCCTGTGCTCACTGGGAGCAGAAAGCAGCCTGCCTTCCTCTCCCGGGTACCCCTGCCCTGGCAGACAGAGTGAAGAGCACGTAAGGAGCAGCAGAGGAGTCTGGAAAACATGGCTGCAGGCCTGCACACGCGCTGAGGACTGCACAGCACTGCTCTGCCCACACCAGCCCTGTCACCCAAAGCAGCTCACGCTAATTCTGCTGGCAGCAGCACATGCCAGCTAGGCACGCATGTGCGCACTCACACACGCTCACTCGCACACAACTCGCTTTCAGCAACGTGCCTGACATAGCTTCCCTAATGTTGGCACAAGAGATTCCAGTAGCAGCGTGGTCGGCATCGCTCCTCACCAGAGGAGCTGGAGGACGAGCCCCTGCCCCAGCCAGAGTTGGCTAGAGGGCACAGACACACAGGAGCTGACCTCTCGGGCTCCTCTCCAGCCCTATTATCTGCCATTTCCGCCCACTAATAATGAGCTACTTAGGATGCATATTTTTCATGATTGCGAAACAATGGCAGAAGCCAGGGTAGGAAGGCTTGTCGTGAAAAATATTAAGTTCATATTGATCCCATAACTTGTGAAAAATTGCCTATTGTTCTTGTTCAAGTGAGTTCTTTGTACTATTGAGAGGAGGCTGAATTAGAAATTTACTCCTAAATATGGACGGTTTGGTGATAAGCAGTCTGAACTGTAGCATACAACCAGCTGTGGATAGAGCAAAGCAAGCCTGGCCTGGGAAAGCATCAGAGGCTCCATGTGCAGTAATTCACCTACAGGTGTCCGTGTGTGGCTGCGTGGACGTATGAGATTGGATGGTCCCACCGAGATTAAGACATCAACAAAACCAAACTTTTTTTTTTTTTTCTTTTTTTTTTTTTTTTTTTTTTAACCAATATAATCCATACAATACAATACAAGAGGAATTGACAATACAGTACAATTTTAAAAATTCTTAATACTTGGACAAGAAAATCCTTCTTTTATATTATCTCTTCAACTGTCATTGCTTCTTATCTCCTTCCTTTTTACTCTTTTATTGCCTTTCAAAATAGATTATTTCCCTGGAAGATCGAATTTACAATCTTCTGCTGATTGAAATGTTTAAGTAGTGATTGATGAAATAAAAATGAGGCAGTTTGTGCAGCTGTGAGTGTGCAGGTATCTTTCCACAGGATCTTTTATATCCCTTGCCATCTCACCTGTGGGATATACTTCCACTTTTCCTGCCAGAGCTGTGGGGTTTTTTTTCGTCCCCCCCTCCCCGCTCCCACCCCAGCTCCCTCCCTTTGAGTGACTCCTTAAGTCAGGTGAAGATGTGATTTGGAGGTTTAGATAAAGTGCGCCATCTGCTTTAAAAAAAAACAGTAATAAAAAGAAGGGAATCCGAGTCATAGCTCCTTTCATCTTTTGTGAGGAAGACGGCAGAATCCGAAAGGATCACCCTGCATGACTGAAAATACCAAAGTCCCCTACAGTTTGATATTGCTGTACACTGGGTAACAGACTAGCTTTAGGTCAATTAAAGATAATGAGTAAGTTAAATGGAGCATCTACTGTACAGGTGCGCGGGTGTGTGGAAGTCTGAGCGCTGCGTTTATTTGTTCCAAACAGAAAAGAAAAAAGGATCATACTCGTTTTACATGAGGCAAAGTGGCAGCATCAGTACATGTGACAAAGCATTGTGATGACATGGGTGAACCTTCAGAAAGCAAGGGTGATTAGAGGACATCTCTCGGAGGACCGACAACTACGCCACGGCAGTGGAGTTCACTGGGAGCATCGGGGCAGCTGCGTACAGAGAGAGGGGAGGGGGAGAGGAGGGAGAGGGAGCGAGAGAGAGAGGAGGAGGTACAAATACTTCGTGGTGACCTTGAGCAGGAGCCTAGAGGGGCAGATTATACATGAGGCTTGTCTTGCCAGAGAGAGTCCTCCCAGTTGGATCCCTTCATAGCCTGGTCTGGGCTTCGGGGATGTATATCTCAATGCTTTCGGCGCTCTCGGTAGCTGAGTTCTGGCGGACCGATGCAGCGCGCTTGGCAGCCATCAGCCGTTTCCGGGCCTCCTGACGCTGCGAGCTTTCCAGAGAGCGTTCTCGTATGAGTGGCACCTGACCTTTCGATGGCTTCTTTGGCACTGGAGGAGGGACCCTTCTCTCCTGATCAAAGCAGAAGGTTAATGGCATTATACAGCTTCTCAGGGAAAGGTGGGAAAAACTAGGATATGTCAGTAGTTAGAACACACATTTTACCTAAGGCTTGTTAGCTCTTATCTGCCTTTCTGTCTTCAGTCAACTGGCTTTTGTGCTCAAGGGTTCATAAACATAGGGCAAGGGCAAAGGGGAGGGGAGGGCCGGCCGCCGTGCTACTTCTCCTCGGGGAAGGTGCTGCCGGGGCTGAGGCCCCCACCGCTACCTGCTTAGTGCCAGGGACTAGGAGAGAGACCGACCTCCCGCCACCGGCGTGGCCGGGAGGGAACGCTGCTCTCAGCAGAGGAACTCTGGAGAGCCCCAGCTCCTGGGCCACCCTCTTCTATCGGTGCATAGCTCTAGATGCTCCTGTAACACAGAGGTGCCATGGCTTTGGCGTTCCCAAAGCCAGTTGGGAACTAGCTGTCTGCAGCTGGTGCATCAGAATAAGTAGTTTTTATAAAAAACCCCACATATTTATGTATCTATTTTGTGGCAGTTTAGTGGCTGCTCGAAAACCCCACACTCTGGGTCTTGCTGTGCAAGCTCATACACTCTGGCCTCGTGCTAAATAAGCATGAAGCTACGTTCAGCTAGAAGTAGAAAATCTGGTAGGAAAAACTTAAAAACCATTAAGAGAACATGCATTAATCATCATGGTGGCAGCTAGCTCCAGATATGTGACCAAAAAGGAGGACTTTTATGCATATCCTGGTGCATGTACGCACACACACACATACAAAAAAAAAAAAAACAAAAACAAAACAAACAAACAAAAAACCACCCAAGAAAAAAACCAAAACCCAAAACCAACAAAAAAAAATAGCCCTCAGAGAGGGATGTCTCCCACAAAAGAAAAGTGTATTCAGAACTGAATTTCAGGCGTCCACAAAGACTTTGTCAAGTTAATTAGATTGTCTTTTAAGTTACATCCCCTTCCAACTGTGAACATGGTCTCTGAACGAAGGGATTTTATCACACTACAAAGGTCCCATTCTGCCCTTTCGTTTTCTCTCATGCTGCTCACAACAGCTTCCATGGCTCAAAATATAAAGGTGCTTAGTTACACTTATTCATACTTTGCTTTTTCTCTCCAACCAAGGATTAATCTATGCTGCTTGAAAAGGGCCCAGTGGCAAAGGCCAAAGGCAAATATCAATTCCACAGAAAGTTTTTTCTTCCTTTTTTTAAATCCTTTTTAAGAAAGGAGATGATCTGTTTCATCTAAAGTCATAGACAAATGCTGTTGAAACAGGAACACAGTGTAATTCTTTAAAATCTTTACCTTCCTACTGTAGGTCCCTTTCTTCAGCACTACTTAACTTCCTTTAAACCGTTATAGTCTTCTTTTTGTTGGAAACTCTTTGAAATGTTTTTCAGAAGCAAAAAAAAGGCACATATTTTTTCAAGGAAAGCTCTCATTTCTTATTGCTGCAATTGCAAACACTCAGCCTACCCGCTTTACTGTAAAAGCTAATGAAAGACCATATACCAGCATTTCTGTGCATGCATGTTTGGCAGTTTTAACTTCCTTTTCTGATAGATACTGGAAAAAAAAAAGAAGATAAGAAAATGACTTGCCTTCAGTACCATGGGCTAGGAAAACACATTCCCATTCATTCCCCTACAAAACACACTAGGTGTGCACAAATGGTGTGAACATGGCAATCCTAAGTCAGGAATGAGTATTTAGTCTTGATTGGAGGAGGAGGAGGAGGAATAGTGCTACCAGCACTGCCTCTACAAGCTTCCTGCTGCAAGATTAACGGGGTTTGATATCATTATGGTTATTTGTCCAAAAGAAAACACCACCTTGGTCATCGGCAGCCAGCTGACCATAAGCTGGGGTAGCCAGGACTCCTGCCTGAGCCACTGTACCTGTAAGTCACGCTCCCCCTCCTTCTGGTGACCCTACCTGTTGGACGTATTCATTGCTATCAGGCCAGTCACCAGCGGAAATTCAGCCATCAAATTACATACCTATAGCAGCGCCACATTAGACCGTTGGTTCCTCTAGGAATGGGTCTGTGCTCTAAGGGTTTCATGAAACATTTGTGTCTTTTGGCTCACCCAAGTGCTGTTTGTCTTGAGGTGGATAGTGAGGAGGAAAAAAAAAGGCGATGGTGCCAAATGAGAATGTAAAGTGAAATGTGACTCACAGTTGGAGATGTGGTAGTTTTTCATGGCGACAGAAGAAGACTACATTTACAAAAAAGAAAAAAAAAAAGGAAAAAAAAAAGGCACCAAAGCTCCAGATGATTTTTATGCTTCCTCAGGTAAACAACAATACCAGGAAAGTGAATGTGTTTGTGAAATCACCCATTTTAAAAAAGCCCAAAATAGATAAAAAACAAACAAATGGACAAAAAAGGTAATTTTTTCATGTAACATTTTGGAAGGCATATTTTTGATATTGCTGTTTGTACTCTGGCTACCAAAGTCAGCGATGGTCACAGTGCTTCCCTAGTTTTTTCAGTAACACAACCTAGAACTCTTGCTGTATGCAATAATATGAACCGTAAATGTGATTTATTTAATTTTAAGAATCAATATATAAGGCAGTTCCTTCCAACGATTGATCGTCTAATATGATTAAATGTAAAGCTTAACAAAGTACCACATTCCCATTATCCGATTCACAAAGACAGATTTGGTTTAAAAATATGCCTGAAACATATTACAGATAATATCCCAGATGATTATTATGTAAACATTGTTATTACAATGAAATTAATTTGATATGAGCTTCATTTCACATTTTTAACGTCAACGCTGTAACACAGAGGCCTATTTAATCTGTCCAGTATTTGTGCAGGGTTTTAAATGAAGCATACAAAATCTACAGTGTTCTACCTTCTTGTCATGAGGATCCATCTGTTTCCAATTATTGGCCTTTAACTGATGAAGTTCATCAAATTTCATACTAATATTTTCTATGGACAACTGCAGCATATCCCAAAACCCTGCTAAATCCTGGGAGGTCGGCCGTGGATGTGCATTAGGATTCTGTGCAACAGAAATAAAAAACATGTTGGCTTTAGTACTTCTTAATGTAAAGCATTTGTTCAAGTCATTATGAAATCTCGCTAGCAAGGCAGTTTGAGCAGATCCAAGTGATGGGCAAGACCCAGAGAGAGGAGCAAAGCAAAGCATTACTTACTGGAGGGTTTTATTTAGAGGAGTCTGGCTTGGCGCTGAGCTGCTGTGCCCTGCAAACTGACCAAAGGCAGCAGGTACCTCCCACAGACCGAGGGGAAAGGGCCCCTGGGGCAGGATCTGCCTGGGGATGCTTCTGGGCACTGGAGCAATCTGGCAACTGGTGGCAATCCTATCTGCACTGGAATGAATTGCCAGCATCCTCCTCACTTGCATGGAGAAGGACTCCCCACCATGTTCACACTTGTAGAACAGAGTCATACCTGTGCAAATGTACATTTCCTGCATGTGCAAATAGTGATATACCAGTGTGTGAACACTTTTTCTGCACTCTGAGAATGTAAGGCTTACAAAAATACGCTAAGTAAAATTGTCTTTTATACACCTCAGGCCAATTAATTTTTTTTTTTTAAATTTACTTTATTTTTGTTTGTCAAGAAAAAGCTGTGCAGGGTGGAAAGCTCAGAAGACTACATGCAGAAGCACAGTAAACCCATTTTTACAGGCAGATTTTTGGGAAGAATGAAACTGGGACACAGGTGGGGAGCAAACTCATGTGTGTGTGCAAACTCATCAGCCCAAGAGCATTGCTCAGAAGAGCACATCTGGGCAGTCAGCATCTTCAGCACAGCTTGGGCCAGACCCAAGAGAAATCCTGTCCTTCCTTCTGTCCCTTCAGTGCAGCCCAGCTCTGAACACTTTTTGCATGCAGTGGGCATCCATGAAACCATCCCTGCTCCACTGACAAGGCTTGCATGAGGGAAGGCTTTCTACAGAATGTGTCTCTATAAGCTGGTCCCCAGCTGAAACTCTTTAATTACAATGAAATGTTGCATACACTCGCTCAAACAAAACAAAACAAAAGTATGTTTTTTTCATAAATGCTGAGGAGTCCCTGCACCAGTCAGCAAGGTTTCATGGGTGCTGTGGTCTTGTCAGACTGATATATTGTTACTAATTTTGTAGTTAATAAATAAATTACTAGTAGCAACTTGCATGATGTTTTACATGGCTCAAGTTTTACTTTGCCTTTAGTTTTCTTCCTCTTCAGAAGCAATAAACCCAAAAGAGTCAGTTGCTTGCCTTATAAAATTTCTATTTGTGCTTTTCACAGTCACACTGACAAAGGATTTTGGTAGGATAATTATACTGTGAAAGGTGCTATTATTGAAAACAATAAAGTAGGTATTTTTAGAATCATAAAGAGACCAGAGGTTACACTTAGATTTCTAGTTTTTCAGTGCTTGACACTCACAGGTTGCCCAGCTGTAGGCTGTAATTTGCAAAGATGTGAAATCAGAAGGCTTTTTCAAATTTTATATTAAGAATTGGAAGCCTTATTCAGACAGAGCCAATTTCTGTTGCATTTTTCCACTGAGACAGATTTTAATCTGGAGCTTGTTTCCCAGGAACACCTCAGAAAGCCCAACTCAGGAGATTTCTGATCCACCCTCAAAGACCTTCAGGTGGTTTACCCATCTGTGAGCCCATGAACTCGAGGGTCAAGGGACAGATCCTTGCTCCTCTGAAGTCAGTAGCAGAGCCTCAGTGATAGTTCACACAAAGCATTTTGCCTTTATTTTAAGTCTCCCAAGCTATTGTGAAACTCATGCTGACTCTGAAAAGTTTGAGTTACTCCCAAATTCATATCAAGGCCTTTACTGGAAAAACTGCCACATTAGTCAGAAGATCAGTTTAATTTATGTAGGATTATTTGCAGGGTTAGTAAAAAGCACACAGTAGTATCTAGCAGAAAAATTACATACCAGGTTTTCTTCACAAAGTTCTCTGAACTGGTAAAATTTCTGAGCCATGAGAAGCTGGGCACTGCCCACTGCAGTTCGAATTTTTCCTAGAACTGGGAGAAAAAGAAAAGTAAGTCACAATGCTTTCTTTGCTGCAGGCAACTTAGAGACTATAAAAAGAGAGGAGAAAGCTGTGCAGCAGTCAGATCTGGCTTTCAAAAGGTATGTTATCTTTCAGTTACAAAAAGAGAAAAGCTGATAAATCTAAGGTCAGATCTCCCCTAGGCAAAAAATATGTAAAAAGTTGTTGCATCTTACTCTCATTCCTCCAGTGAGACCAGTTGTAACCAGTTTTAATGACAGTGTAAATGTGGCTAATCAAAAGCTTTTGCAGACTGTATACAAAGGTCACCAGAAATGTCACCACTCGTATCACCGTGACCCAGGCTCAGGCTTTGAATACAAACTCAGCTCCCTGCACAAGGACATGGGACTCTCAAACCCTGTTTGCTTCTCCACCTCACTTGGCAACATTGCCAGGTGTAGCTGAGGGTTGCTCCATCAGAGCCCCAGGAAGGGGATGATTGTTTAAGTGCACAGCAATGAATCTCATTTGGACCCTCTGAGTACTTTCCATGAGCACAATCCAAGGCTGCTCCTGCCTTTGAATTCAGATGCCCAGGAGTTCTGCAGAGAGCCCTGGCCTCTCCTCCTTGCTGGTGACTTGGAGGGAGGTGCCAAAGAGTCCTAGCACAGCTCCTGCGCTGTCAGGACTCCTTTGTACAGACAGCTGGGTACTCACTGCCCCTCTGGACTGACCGAGTGCTCTGAAGGGCTGCAGTGAACCAGAAGACAGCCCACAGTAAATGCCTCTGAATAAAGCAGGAGCTCACACTGTTTTGGTTGCATTCAACCTCACTCAGACACCGGGATTTTACTGCTGCCAGGGGTAGTTGGGAATGAACTGCCCAAAACCGAGGCATAGACTGGTGCATTCAGAGACTCCCTGGGGCTTTGCTGAGTTCTGGTCCAGCGGGAGACTCTGTCTGTGTGTACCTGTACATGTGTGTGTACACATGTGGATGTGTCTACCTGTGTGTGGATAAATATTTGTGAAAAAATAAGCAAGAATGCAGAAACATAGCAGAAAGGCAGACATGGCCTCAGTTGGCAGTAAGCCAGTGAATCCAGAAAACAGAGTATGAATTTAGGGACTGCCGAGTGAAAGAATTGATGCTGTGAGCAAGAAAGCAGCTACCAATTTGTTGGGGATTTTCAATGCTCAGGAAAAATCCCCAAACTGTCTTTAAAAAAAACAGGTTGGCATCACAGATTTATCTGGCTCCTTCATTAATTTTCCCTCTCAGCTGAAGCAACTTATTATCCCCAATTCTCTGGTTAGCATGTGATTAAAAACATTTAAATTATTTGTAAAAATACTACCACTTCCTTAACAAAAAACATGAATGGCAGCCACTGTATCATAGTTCTCACTATCATTTCTACTCAGAGATATTTGTATTGTTCCAGCCTTCAAACAGACACAGCAACTTTTCTGTGACAAATTTACAGCCTGGATATATGAGACAGGTGAAGGAGGAACAGCAAAAACAAATAGATGCAGTGTCCTGCTCAAGGTGAGTGAATTGTTGACAGAGCCTGGAAGAGATACTAGTCCTAAGCTGCTATCTTCTGCGCCATCCCTTGGTCACAGTCACTTTTTCTATAAAAGCTAAGACAGCATTAGCAGAGATCCCCTGGGGAAATACTGCTAAGTATTTTGATTTACCACAATGAAAAATAAATAGGTATGTAAATACATGCAACTTTGCCATAACCCCTTCTAGCAAGATTTTTTACGTTTCATCAGTCCTGTGACTGGCTGTAGTGCTGGCTACACTGCATGCCACCGTGCAGTGCTTGGTAAGAGAAAGGCCTCTCCAAGGGATTGAGTAAACACTTGCAGACTGGTACAAATACTCATGATAAACTGAAATTTGATACACCGTAGTACGAAATCTGTGTTCTACTCCTTCAAGTCAAATGGCTTTTCCTCTTTGAGCCTCAAAGCTCACTTCTTAAGGCTGTTGAAGGAAAAGTGGGATGTGGAGTTCATTTATACTTCAGACATACAAAGCGGGAGGGAAAAGGGGGAGGGAAGAGTGAGTCTTTTCACATTTTTTTCGGAACCTATAGGAGAGAGCTCTGTGAACACACACAGAGCCCAGACTTTCATTTTGTTCCCAGAACTCAGCTCAGCACTGCCAGGAAATAGCCGTGAGCTGGAAGATTCACTAAGCAGAATATTTTCAGCATATTGCGCAGGGAGTTTTGCACACAACTCTCATTATTGTGAGCAAGGCTTGCGTGTCTAATTCTATGCGCACGGTGCTGAAAATGGACCCCTTGGTGTGTCTAGTCATTTATGCAACCCAATATGCAAACCACTCAACTGAAAGGACTTTTCAATAGTAGGAGGAGCTACTCCAAGAGCTTTCATGTGGTTCCCATTGTTATGAAAACTCTTCCCACTGAGTATATTTGGGAACAGCTGCCTCATCTGGAGCTCAGCCACTCTGATGCTTCCCCAAGACTTGAGAAGGGGAGAAAAAACAGAAAACAGTCTCTGAACTTCTTGGGATTAAAAAAAAAAAAAAGAAAAGAAAAAAAGAAAGAAAGGAAGATGAAGTGGGCTTTTCCTGGAAATCTGCACCAAATAAGTTGGAAATCACATCCCTAAATACAAATTATTGGTGATGGATGGGAATGTGCCCCTTTCTTTTGGGGGAGAAGAGCTTAATATTCAGAGATCTCAGCAGAGGGAAAAGGAAGTCCTTGTCCTTGGCTGCCTAGTGACTGGCTATTTGCCTAAAAACCATCATCCCAGCTGACTGTGGGATGCATGCTGATGCTGTTCTCTATTGTTGCCACTTCTGCTGTGGCTGTGGCTGTATCTAGTCAAGTGTCACTTATTCCTCACCCCTCAAAGGCAAGGGGTCTGTTAATGTGCAACTTGACAACAACCAACTCTGTCACGGAAGTTAGGGGGGGAAAAAGACAAAACACAAAGCATGCAAAAAACCCAAAAGGAATGTCTCTAGAAGGCAAAAAGCCTTATCAATAGCCTAAGTTTTGTTTCCAAACTCATGTTACTTTTAGTGTGCCAAAGCAGTGTGCTCATTTTGCTTACTCAGTCAAAATCTCTGGTGCCCAACAGAAAGGTCAAGGTGTTGTGAAAAACCAAAAGCAAAACCAGAACAAAAGACTTTCTGAGAAGAAAAGCCCACAAGCTTTGAAGACAAATACCAAGAAAATATAATGGAATTGCAAAGATAATACTCAAAACACATCAGAAAAGAATCAGAAAAATCTTTAACAGCAAGGGAGATGGGGTAGAGGAGGAAAAGCACATAAACATTCAAATTGATGTGTTCAGCTAATAGGATACAAAGAAAACATATAAAAGCAAGCAACAAAAAATCTCGGCCCATCAAGATGCAATCATAATGGATTTAAACACCTATATAATGTTATTCATGTCTGCTTTCTGTTCCATACAGGGCTATACAGCACACTCAGCACTGTTGGATCTGAATGCCTTCCAGTAATGCATTAAGCAACATTATTAACATCCATCATATGCTTTGCTGTCATCCCTTCCCCAGAGGGAGAAGTGTGTGTACTGCAGTGTTTTGTTTTTATAGTTTGAATTTTTCCCTTTTTTCCCCCCCTCTCCCTTCTTGCTTTGACCTCTCTTCCTTCTAAATCAAATTCTCTCCTGTTACATTTTTTAAGATGTGGGCAGTTATGCCTATTCTTGAAGAACTTATAGCTATTTTGATGGAATTCAGCTACTGTGGAATGCCTCCTCACTATTACTGTTCTTATCTAGGATAAGAATAGAATATTATTCTAGAACAGACACATGACAGTGAATATCCTTGTGTCTCTAACCCCCCAACCTGTTCTTATAAAATATTCTTGAAAATAGACTTGGACTATGTGCTGTTCAAGCAGTAAGTTCTTGCTTCTCTTGTTTCTAAGAATTGCATAGGACCTGTTCTGAAATTGTAGAGCCCTATGTATCTCCCCCCTCCATGTCTTCATCAGAAAAGAAATGGGAAAACAACAAAATAAAAGAATTGTGAACACAAGCAAACAAATAGTTATTGTCATCTGCTCTAACTAGAGAGGTGACTGTGTGTATAGTAAGGACAAGAAAATATAAGAAAACAAAACCCCCTGAAGTGATGTGAAAAGTATTTGCATAGAAGCCAGGGGAGTTTTGTGAAGGGGCAGCATTATTGGGCCTTAAAACCCCAACCGATGTATCTGCATTTGGACTTTGACAGGTCCCATGGTCTAACACTTGACAAAGGAGGCACTTTAGGACTGTGACTATCAAATGTCCTTAATGTGAAAACACCTGGTTGATAAGAAGGGCCCAAGCTAGGGAACAGAATACCAGGAACTTACTTGTTCATTGCCCCAGGAGCAAGTGGCAGGAACAATAGCTGAAATTACAGGGACACAGCCTGATATTTGCGTTGCAGATGTTGGCTGGGCACCATGCATATGAAGCAATCCTGCCACAGAGCTGTCACAATCCATCTCCAAGCCAGGATGGACCAGCATTTTAGCCTATTCATGTTGACAGACCTACATTTAAATAACACCAAGCATGACAAAAGCCAGGAAATTCAAAGTTAAAGCTACTGCTCAGGTCTTAAGCTCAGCTGTTAAGGAGAAAACAGCCAAATGGGACAAACTAGGGAAGGAGCAGTCCTTGCTTTGAGTCATATATACTTACAGGAGTGATCTCATTGAAATTAATAGGGCTGTCTGCATGAGCAAATGCTGTTCATTTGGATTCAAGCAGTTTCCATGTGTTCTCTGACTTACTCGGCTTTTATTAGCACATTTAATGTTTTATTTTCCCCTTAACTAGATCGTTTCCTTGCTTGTGGATTTCACTTTTTGCCTTGCTAGCCTCTGGGCACTGGTAAGGCTTTCCTTGCTGGCTCTCCTTTGAGAAACCCTAGTGTATGGAGAATTCCCTTCTGGGGAGGAAAGAAAACCAGAACAAGAAAAGGATGAGTTGGGCATGTGGCCAGAGGCATGTAGCCAGGGGGATTCCAGCAGGACTCGGCCACATGTCAGGCTGGTGACCGTCCCTCTGCAGGGCTACCCCAGCCCACTGCAGGATGAGGCTGTCTCACGCCTCGGAACGGCAGAGACCAGGATTGCTGGGGGAAGCCCTGCAGAGGAATGGTAAATGGTTTTCCGTGCTTATGGCTGAGACTGAACTCATGGGTCTCTTTTTCTTTTGCTTTTCATGAACAACTATTATGAAAAATGTACCATTTCCTAAACTTTATTCTCTCTTGTCTAGCCTGTACTTTTTATGTTTTCTTATGAGACAATTGAAACAAATCAAAACAGCAGACAGTGTGTAGGACTGCATAATTTGCCAGAACTGGATGCATTTGCAGAGGCTCTGGTCCTAAGCAGTGAGGTTCCTGCAGATTTGAGGTCAACCTTTATTCACAGACTAGCTCAGAGAACTACCATGTACATGATAGAGAATTATAATGACAGGTCTTGTGAGAGCCTTGGTTTTCTGTTTTGGTTTTTAGTTGCTTGGCCTGGCTTGTCTTGCCACTAAACCCACATTACACCTGCCTTGTGGTGAATCAGGCCTCCTGTTTGCTTCTGATGATTATCTTTACACCAAAGCCACAGTACAACCCCATGTAACAGAGAAACCTCTGGAGGGGGGAAGGGGGAGGCAAAATGAAGCTTTCTGGTTCTTCCAAGAAGATCAATGTTCCATGTAAAACACAAACAGCAGCAAAAAAAAAAACCCCTCTAAAAACAGGTCAAGGCCATTGGAGCATGTTCCTGTGCCGACCACTGCAGGGAAAAAAAGTGGTCAGAGCTGTGCAGGGAGCCAGGTCTGATGCTGCTAATTCTGTATGTAAATGGTGACAATAGAGGTCTGAACCAAAAGTCACCAACAAGTGTGGTGAGGCTCTGACTATTTGAAATTTTGCAGGGGAGAGGTAGGAGGAGCAAGCAGATGGCTGAGGAAAAAACAAACAAAAAAAGTCAACAGCTGATTTCACTTGAGGCCTGATCCAAAGCGTCAATCAATTCTCACAAGGTGTTTAGGCTCAGATGTGTAACATCTTTTCTTTTTTTTTTATGAGAGCCCTAGAGTTTGTAGCCAACTTCCCTGTAGCTGCAAAATACACTGAAATTATATCAAGTATGTTAGCTTAAAGTGTGAGCGGTGTTCATCTGCCTGTCACACATGCTGTGGTTTTATCAGAAAATGATTTCAGATAAAACCAGAATATACTATACAATAAATAATTCATGGTGGAAGGGAAGCCACATTTCTCTCTATATTGGCATTTCATCCTGCAGCCGCTGATCCACAGCTTGTTTTTATACAGAACAGCAGACTCCATTTCCCAGCTAGAAACATTCAATCCCATCTGGTAGATTCATTCCCAGCTAGATAATACCCTACGTATCCATGTAACATACAAGCTACTGTCAAACAGCAGCGAGCCGTCTCCCCAAGACAGCTGTTCCGCACAAGGGCCGCATTGTCTGAAGGAAGCGCGGATCGTTTTACGTGGAGCGCCGGGGGGATGAGCCCTCTGTCAGCTGCCATGGCATCGGGAAAACCTCGCTCATCACACGTTCTCCTTATTTTGTTATCTGGCCAAACACATGCTGGGGGATGTCAGGTTGGAGACAAAGGATGCGTTCCCTGCTCTGGTTATATTTCATTAGGGAAAGCAAAGCAAACGCACCTCTTCTCCTCCTTTCCTCTCTCTCTTCAAAGTTTATAGATGTATGAAAAAGATGCTTTTTGGGGCAGGGTTTGTAACAACCAGGCTTTTGTTCCTGGCACTGCTGAGCGGGCAGAGTGGCCCCGGCCATATGCTTTTCCTTGGCACCAGGTAGAGTGGGACGTGCTGAGCTGCAGCAGAAAGCCCTGTGCAGCCTCTGTGGGAGGGAACTGCCACGTGCCACAGCAGCTGACAGCGTCACACCGAAATGAGTACTGCAACAGTGGCTACCAAACCCAGGTCACCCTTTTCCTCCTGCCGTGTCCAGTGATCACAAGAAGCGCCGGGACACATGCTGTGTGTGCTGTAAAGAGGCATTGGGAATAGCCAGCCTAACCATCCCTTTATCTTCCCCATAACTGACTCCTCCCACTGGTTGCTCAAAGAGCCCTTTAAAACTGTCTTATATGAGAGACACTGAGACATTGAGAGAAAATTCTGCACAGATATGCATTTTCTGCATCTATCAGCCTCGTAAAATTCACTTCACGTTCTTTTCCTACTACTTTATCTGTGCACTGACTACCTTGGTGCACAAATAACATATTTATAGGCTCTTCCAGTATTATCAGTTCATAGAATGACAGACTAGTTTGGGTTAGAGAGGACCTTTAAAAATCATGTGGTTTCAGCCCCACTGCCATGGGCAAGGACACCTTCCACTAGACCCAGCTGCCTAATCTCCACCACCTGGCTTTGAGCCCTTCCAGGGATGGGGCATCCACAACTTCCCTGGGCAACGTTGTTCCAGAGCCTCACCACCCTCATCATAGAACATGTTTTCCTTATGTCCAGTCTCAGCTGTTATGACGAAGAGAAAGCAATTGGGTTTTGTGGCTTTGACTTACAAATGTTGTGTGTTTCCTGTTTGTTATGTGTTCACACTTCTTTTTCAATATAAAATCTCATAGTTCATGAGGTTTATTTCTTCATACTACAGAAACCCTTTCATTCTGATATATGTTCAAAGAGACTTTTGAATGCATTGATTGTGTAAGTTAAAAATGAGATTCAGAAATTCTAGAACTTGGGCAATCTGGATCTGCTTTTAAGGTCAGACCTTCTATATGTTTTCTTCAGAAGAAGTTGTTAGCCTATTATATAACATAAATTTTGTAGAAATATAAAACCTTTACATATCTGAAAATTCAGGTTATCTTATACTTGCCATTAAAATCAATCAGTTGCTTACAATTTTGTCTAACTTTGACTATATAGATCACACCTTTAATTCACTGGGTTGAATGGAAAGTTC
Organism: Chaetops frenatus; assembly: GCA_013400775.1. NCBI lineage: Eukaryota > Metazoa > Chordata > Aves > Passeriformes > Picathartidae > Chaetops > Chaetops frenatus. The sequence continues at coordinate 340,008 of VZTR01002042.1, forward strand.
CAGCAGAAACACCTTAAGCATTTCTAAGAATTTTTTTTCCAGTGTTAATTTCTATCCTTTCATAAATCAAACCCTTTACATTTCAAAAGAATTCAAACATCTCTCTTCTTGAGAGGAAGGGTTAGAAATTTTTAAGAAGTAACTCTGGAGCTGGAGAAGTAGTCCCTGCTTTGGTAGAAGCTAATATGAGGGTTAGAAAATTATTATTTGCATATCCAGAAAAATATGCTTAGGCATGCCTAAGTTGTAAAAATCTGAATTCTCTATAAGCAGCTGTTCCTTAGTGTTTCCCAGAAGCTCCCCTCTAAAATTTGAAACCGCTTCATTCGCAAGGAGCATGTTTGTAAGCTCACAGGTTTACCTCTGTCTAAAAGTTGACAGCTAGCAATAGCACTGTTCCTTGAAAGAGAAATAAATGGAAAAAAACCTTCCATTTTTACTGGGAGAAAAAATTCTGGACTGAGAAACACATGTTCAGCCCTTCTGCCCTAATTAGAGTGAACAAATAAGATGTGGACTACTCAACCCTCAACCCTTCTGAGTAATTAAGTTTTCTTCGACAGTTCCAGTACCTTACAGGTGCGTTAATATTACTGACAGTGGTGACAACTGAGATGTAGTTTGCATGTGTCTGGTTTTTTATCACACAATATAGGAGCTTGTTTTATTGGATGGTGACAGACAAATGAGAACTGCAACGGAGGTGTAGGGAGGCTGAAGAGTGGAAGAGAGAGGACAACTTGGAAGCATAACCAAAGCCTTTTCCAGTAGGGAGAAACATCTAAATACTCTTAGGCCAATCACCATCTGAAAAGGCAAGTGAAATATGAATTTATCTGTTAAACTATATTCTAAGGTTATAGGAAGTGATTTCAAATAGAAGAGTAAAGAAACATTAATACTACAAGATCCCTAACCACACTCTCCTAATTATCCGTTGAACTATGCAATCCCAAAAGCTAATACCACTGGAGTTTCAGAAGTGCCGAGCGTTTGCATTCCCTGTCAGCTTTAATAAGGATTATTTTATACATACATACAGTCCTATTGAGAATCACGACCATAGCTTCATTAGCTAAGTAAGAAAGGGCACAATGCAGAATCCACTGGAGTGAATTTGACCTATATTAAATACTTTTTTGCAGTTGCAATATTATTGTGTGTGGTTACTTACTGTCTTCAGGTAAGTTGTTTTCACGCTCTTCTCTCTCCATCTGTTGGCACCAACCCTCCATACGGTCTCTCTCTGCCTGAAGTAGCTTCAGAAACCAGTGGCCATCTCGTGGGCACACTGACCTTTGAACAGCTTCCAGAGGGTCTTCAGTAATAGAGTCAATCCATGGGTCAGGAGGAGGTAAAATTGACGGATCAAAATCTGTCTCAAAGCCATCATCCACTGCACATGCATGGTAATGGTTTCCTGACCCTTGTATGCTAACGGTAGAGGTGCTTGCATCTCGGGAAAACTGTCTTGATATTTGTCCAGAACATGTATTGTCCTCTTGAGGGTCGATTATTTCAAAGTTCTCATGGAAATCCAGGTCTGCTTGCACAGCTGTTGTTACACTATTAGATCGTGTAAACCTGCGAAAGCTTTGGAAAGCACAAACAGAAAATGTTTAGAAAGTGTTTTCTAGGTAACTTGGTGTGGAAGGACTTACTAAGATTCTGCCACTCTTCCTCAGATTGGCAGTCACCTCTCAGTGCTACATTCAGCTGTTTTTTTTCCTGAAGTGATCAGTGTAAGCTTTTTTTCTCATTGCAGGCAAACAAACAAGCATCTCTCTTTTTCCATGCAAGCTAACTGTTTATTGAGACAAGGACCTCTAATTGTTATGTGGTTTAACAAAGCCAGAGGCCAGCCCAAGAGACAGCTAACAGTGCCTGTAGCTCAGGATTTTAGGTTACTGATTAACGAAAAGTTAAAGGGGCCCAATTTTCAGACATGGTTTATCTTTCAATTTTTAAAAAGCACAGCCCTTTGAAGTTGCACATCCTAACTCACAAGCTACATTTAAAAATCATACTTGTGAAATCGATAAGACACTAATACCAATGAATCTATTATGTATGTAATAGCATACATTCCATTTATACAAAAAAAAATACTTTTAACTCAGATAAGTATTTTTATTGCTTCTTCATAATTACTCCTCATAATTATATATTTGCCATCTCTTATCTGGCCCATTGCCAGTGCCCAGACATTTTGTTTTTCGCAATCAAACTTCAGTTTCAAAATGATCTCTTTTTCAGCAAAGTTAGCATTCTGCCTCTCTCTGTGTTACCCTCATTGTGATGGCTGCTATCCTGTAGGCAGCTTCCTCTCATCTTGCAGAGTTCCCCTGTGCTGGGGCATCTGAGGGCTGACAACAACCCTGGTGGAGGCAAGAGCAGGGGAGAGAGGTTTGGGGTGGGTTTTCTTTATTCAAACAACACTTCAAATTCTGCAGTCCAAGGCACCTGAGGTGAAAAGGCTGACAGGGGAAGGGCACAGAGAAGTCTAAGGAGTGAAAGACAACTAATGCTGTAGAAGTCGGTGGTAATGACAACCCATTTGATCAGCAGTGAGTTGTGGAGGGCATGAGTGGAAAACAAGGGAGTCAGACAGCTGTCTTGCCCCATGGTGAAAAAGAAGATAGAACCATAAAGTGATGAATATAGAGGTTTCTTAAATCAGTAATATTTAGGGCTCAGAATTAACATAGTTTTGAACTGAATAGGAAGAGATTCCCATTGTCTCTTATTAATCAAGGATGCCTGTGCACTCATGCAGCCAGTAGTTAGTCTCCAATTTGTCCTTAATCTCACATCTACACTTGAAACTGGAGTTAGGACCAATCTCCCTGTGATATTTTCACTGTTTTGCCCTTGCCAGTTCTGTTTTTAGTTTGAGCTCAAGCAGCAGTGAAAACAGTGAAGAGATGGTGGAACTGGATGCTGGGCACCATTTCCCTTTCTTTCATTTATATTCCACGTTCCACTGAAGAGCAATAGCCAATTAGACAAGTATAGCTGACAGCAAAATGTCATCAAGTATATTTAGTCTGCAGCTGGTGAGGGAGCAGATGGAAGGATGCTGAGGGAGAATTTAATGTCCTATATACCTGGTGCATCCAGATAGCTCAGGAGGACTACAGCAGACTTCAAGGAGGCTTATAATAGGTCCTGCTGATAGAGGAAATTAATGGTTGTTGATCTGGGGCTTTGAGTGGAGTATAGCAAAGCAAAACAGGAGTTGAGAAAAGTCCTCCAATTTAAAAAAAGAGCCCAATTCCTCTGCAGAAGAAGGCTCAAATTAACATCTCAGCCATACCAAACCCAGGAAAACTTTAATAATAGATTGTGCACATATTTTTTAATAATCACAAGCATTTTAACATAGTGCCTGCTACTTGCAGTTCTTTTGAAACAGATATTGTTAAAGGATACAAAAGTCATGGCTGTGCCACTGTAGCTGTGCATGATATGCACCAGCAAACTGAAAAATAAAGAGTGTGCAGAATTCCTCAGCTTGGTAGTATTTATCCTTTGGAAAGCAGAAAACAGCATTTTGTTATGGACTGATACAGCAGAAAATGTTAGAAAGGGAGGACAAGGGTCACTGGGGAGGTGCAATCACTTCCATAGGAGAAAAGGTTTAGAAAACAGATGGCTGAGGAGGACTATGAGAGATCTATGAAATCCTGACTAGGGGATGTTTCACCTTTTCTCTGAGTGCAATAACTGTGGGGAGGAAGGCAGCCAGTTGCAAGGCTTAGAGGTGCTAAGTCATTCCTTTCACATCTAGTGAAAGGAAGTACTTCTTCACACAATGTGTAATTAAATTGCCACAGAATCCTGGAAAAAATAAAGGCAAAAATAGGTTCAAAGAGAACTTGATCAAGTTCACAGGAAGAGCCATTACATATGTCATATCTGACTTAGGAAGTCCCTGAACAAGAGAATACTAAATTGGGAGTGTGTACTGGGAGAAGTAGTGCACAGTTCACACTCTTTGTACTTGACACACATTCCTCTATACTTTTCCTAAGTACCTGCTATGGGCCCCTGGCAGAGAAAAGCTGTCACTAGCATTAGGCTGCCATTACAGTGAAAACCTATTGGTCCAATCCACGTCAGTTTTTTTAGAAATTGCTTTAATTTGACCACCAACCTGAGAAATCCCTTATCTGCACTGAAATACACACACACATACACACAAACCTGTGTGCCCACACAGGCACATGCTGACTGAGGATTTCTTTTTAGTCGTTTAGTCAGGGTTCACTGAGAGCCAAGGCATAAGTACACAATGTACTTTTCCACACTTCCCATAGCACTGGTGAGAAAAGCAAATGCCTTAGTCCAAGCTTGCTCTTCTCTGTGTCCCTACCTCTATGTCACAGCCACCTTCTGCTTTCTTCAGTGCCCTACACTCAGAGAGTCTTCTGTTTCAGATGACCACTTGCATTTTCAGTTAACACCCTGGCTTTTCAGTGTATGCCAAAACCCAAATGTGAAAGCATCAAAGTCTGCTTGACAGGAGGACATATTGCTGGAGGCTCTACATTGCAAGTCTTTCAGCAGTGTACTCTTACTGGGTTCAATATGAGCTAGTACCACCAAACCCAGACTCTGCTAAACAAATGAAATGGAATGACCTACTTTTTCTGCCTTTGTTTTATCTATATAATAGTATGCTGCAGGTTTGCATGACAGTTTCTTGGCACTGGGTTACGTAACTTATCTGTCTTCAGAAGAAAAACAACCTGGCAATAGAATATAGCATCAGTTCAAAATTTAAAAAAATACTTCCAAGGAAATGTATTTTGAATAAAATGGAAATGCAGGAAGGCACTTACTATCTGCCTGCCTCCAAGTCATCTGTATAAAATGCCTAATAGATGGTAATTTTAGTCTCTGACACAGCTTCCTCACTCACTTCCAGGATGTTTTACTCTTACAAAATACCACTTGGGTCCCACGTGAGTCTTCTTTGCTTTTCTCTCAGTTAAACCTCCATTATATAGGAGAGCTGTGTTGAAGCTAATAACAAAATTTTTGCTATTTCCACCATATAAAACATTCACAAGTCTACCCAAAAAAAAAAAGAAAAATTTCAAAACAGAGGTTTGTTTCTGCTGCTGCTTTCAGGGTTGGCCCTTTTGTACTCAGTTGTGCCCTGCAGGCACAAGGTGTAATAATTACAGCTTCACAGAACTGCAGCAGATATCTGGCCTAAGGTGCAGAAAGCATGAAACCTCAGACTGGATAAACCAGTATGGAGAACAACAGAACAATGCGTTTTGAACAACAGCACGGTCACTTGTTGGCGTTCAACTCTCAGCTTCTAAGTCTTTGGCTTTCTTTTGCAAAACATGTCTACAATTCAACTTAGATAACTTAAAAAAAAAACCCAAAAAAAGCCCAAACCCGATTCTGCCAAGGCCAGGCTTGCAGCAGCCCACCAGCTGGCTGGGAGCCACCAGGGCTGTAAGTGTTTCCTTGGCTCAGGGGCAACTGTGGCCAGAGAAGGAGATTGGCCCTGTCAGAGCCAGGACCTGCTTTGTCTTTTGTTGACCAGAGCAGCAGTTCCTTCTCCAAGCATGCACAGCGTGGGAGGAGGTGTGGGGAATGAGTCTCATCAGGGTGGGACTGGCCAGAGGAACTGGTCTGGGTTGCAAGGGGCCCTTAAAGGTTATCTAGGCTGACCTCCCTGCAATGAGCAGGGACTTCTTCAGCTAAATCAGGTTGCTCCAAGCCCTGTTCAGCCTGACCTGAATGTTTCCAGGGTTGGGGCATCTATGACCTTCAGAATTTCTCGCTGGAATGGCTTCCACCATGGAGAACATAGATAGCCAGAAAATGCTGCTGAGAAAAGCCATGCAAGTAGTTCACAAAATCACGAAATATTCTTAGATGGAAGGGACCCAAAAGGATCATCAAGTCCAACTTTTTGCCCTACACAGGACATCCTCCAGATAATACATCATGTACTTCCTGCTTAGCTTACCCAAAATACAGACTTGAAAGTCCTAAAGAGTGCAGAGTTGAGAAGTTTGAGCTAGACTGCAGGACTGGCCTACTGTATAGGGAGGACACTACAACCTGAGTATTTTTTGTTGGACAGTAAGTAACCAAATCCAAAAATCCACAGGAAAAAACCAGAAAAATACGAGTTTATATAGTAACAAATCCAAAGATGTGAGGGTTTTTTTTTTCCCTGGAAGAGACAGCACGAGGTCTTTGTTTGATTGTTTGCTTTATGTTACCACATCGTTATTTCAAATGATTCCACTTTATACCATATCAAGAGGTGTGCTGTGGTAGGATGTACTTTGTGTATCAAGATCTTGTGGTAAGACATGATTTTGTGTATCAAGATATGGGGACACCTTCCTGGGTGCCCCAGAAACCAGAGAAGATGGAGAAGGACCATGTGTCTACTGCAGTCTCCCATGGCAGTGTTCTTACTCCAGAAACTACCATTGTTTCAGTATTCAAAAATTCTTGCGATGGCAAATCAAGTACAATTACCAGCTGATGATATATCTAGAACAATGAGCAGGACAATTTTTGGGGTGACAATGTAATAGGAGGAGATCTTGGAGCAGGCAAGACAAATTGGAAGAGAGACTTAAACTGATTACAGAGCTATGGGACTGAAACCCCCTTGTTCACAAAGAATGAATGCTAATTGTTCTAGCAGAATAAATTATTTGGTTTTTTTCCTGCTTCAGGAGAACTATTTGACTTCTAACAACTCAATTATCTTCTGTAAGTGAGGAGGGTAGTCCCTTGAGGTCAAGAAGAAGTTACAGGTAGAGAGAAAGGATGAACAGAAATGGACAGATATTGAAGTGCCCTGGGATTGCATGGATCAGTTTCATTAGATATACATTTCAAAACTGCCCTGGAAGAAAAAGGGGAAGAATATTTTGGTTAGGGTTTTGTCAGCATCATGGGGAAGGTCAGGTGAGAGATAAAAGAGCAACAGCAGTAAGATCATGAGGTTGAAAGAAATGCATACCAATTTCTCTCTAAGAGAAAGAATGGACAGAGGTACTCTATCAATGCTAGAAATCACAGAGCTGCAGGTAGGCAACGGGTATGAAAAAGATTACTGAGAACAGGCAGCATAAAGAGCTGAGGATAAGATGAATAGCAGCAATGGATCCAGTTGTAATGTGGTCAGGAGACACTTTTATCCTTGGAGCAGTACAAGAAGAGGAGGTGGACTGAGGCATTTGTCTTGGAGGGAGGCCCACGACACAGAGAGTGAAGGGCCAATGAAAGGTCTGAGGCAAGATGGAACACTGAAGAGAGAGAGCTCTCCTCTGAATTACTTCGATCAAGAACTGCAGGCAAAATGTTTTGCTTACTTGATCCAAACACAGAAGCAGGAATATTTAAAAGGACATGAGGAGGTAAGACTCCCCAGTGTGAGAATGACAATTGTATGAGGTGAGCGAAAGGGGAAGGAAAGAGCAGGAAGCCAAGAAGAGGACTGAAAGTTGTGGTAGGCTTTTGGTGCATTAGGCAAAGATCTTTCTTGTTTTGTAACAGTGTAATTAATAGCTTCGACTGTCAAGGAAATGTGATCAATTTACTGTATTTATCCTCCCTGCCATGTCATTCTTCTCATTTTATATTTATTTAGTGTTTCTGCATCGTGGAATATTTTAAAAAACATTAATTTTTCAAAGATTCAGCTAAAAAGGGCTTTTCTTAGGCTTTGCGGATGTTATGGTGCAGGGGCAGTGAAGAATATACTGTATTTACAATTCTATTCCTGTAACAGATAATCAATACATTGTGCTCTCCTGCGTTAGGGGGGAAAAAAGTACTAGTGCCCAACTGTGATGATAAGCTCTTTGTGTCTTGAGTGCACTCATTTTCTAAGGATTAGGGGCTGTCCTTTATCAGCCAGTTCACTTCTGAAAGTCCATGATAGATTGCTGCTTGCCCGTCCGCTCCAAGCAGCAGCAACCTCAACTTTATCAGCATGGAAACCCCCAAACACAGCTGTCAGTAAGTAATGCAGAAATATTGCTTTCTCAGGGCAGTCTCTCACAGGCAAATCTTACCTTTTTCTTGGAGCAATAAAAACTGCAGTTGAAAGAGGACTTTGGAAGTAAGGTATTTACAAACAGCCGTTTCTTTCTTTCTTTGCAGGGAGGGGGAGGGTTGGGCTTTTGGGGTAGTTATTTCCTTTGTGCTCAGGCTGAAGTGAAATGGTCCTTCAGCATCTATTCTAATGCGCTCATTTATCTAGTGCTGGAAGAGTTGTGGGTAAATGGGGCTAAGGTCTAACACATAAAGAAATGTCTGCCAGCAAGAGATGTTTCAGCAGGTTAATGAGGAACTTGGTAACAGCCTGGCAGGGTCATTGCAAAATCACATTTCTTTTTGCTGAAATCACTATAGGCTTTTAAAACCACAGGAAAGTGCTCTGCTACTTTACAGGGAGATTTGGCTGAAATGAAAACGGTATAAATAACATGCTATTTTTGAGTGTTTTTAGCAGGTGTAGGGAAAAAAAATGGTATAGAAATGGACATCTCCACTGGCTCCTGTAGTCAGCAGGCCCGAGAAGGGGAGAGGGCCTGAATTTTGTCAGCTCACATTTGCTGCACCGCGGTTTTCTCTGGAGAAATTCCAAGGATAGCTGTTCCCTCACTGACAAGTCATACTGCACCGAAGCTTCACCTATGACACAGGAGTGTACTGGGAGTTATCAAGAAAGGGGCTGCAGCATCCAAAAGTCTCACTGTGCCCAAGTGGCCTGGGAAAAGAGAAGCTTGGTGGGTGGGTGCTTGGTGTCACAGCAACACTGGGCAGGCCTGCACACTCAGAGGCAAGGGGAGAGTCTGGCTTTTCTTCAGCCACTGAGTCCAGTTTTGGGAAGGAAATAAGATCTGCAGTTGTGGTCAAACACTCACAGATTTTATGTGTTTCCCAAGTGCTACGCAGTTATGCTGCCCTGCAATGTAGTTGCAAATCTGGCATCAGAAAGGAACATAACCCTTAAAGACAGCTGCTCTAGATTATTTTTTCTTTTCAATTTTTTTTTTGTGAAGGATATTTGTTTACTAACTCAGGATATACTGCAGACTGTAGGGAGAACAGAGTTTTACAGGCTTGCTTTGTAATCTTAATTTTTTGCAAGGGAGCAATTGTAATGCAAAGATGTCTGGGTGAGATACCTGAGTAAAAACATTCAGTTTGGCTCTGCCAGTGCACTGCTACATGTGGCTGAAATTATTCTGCTGAAAAACAAGGTAAACTTTTCCTCATCACTTCTATGCTGCTGCAGCCATCCCAAGACTAATACTCAAGCTGCAACACTGTCCACTGTTTAGGTAGATTTTCTGGGGAAAAATTCTGAAGAGTATGTCAGACCTCAAAATATGTGGCACTTCTCTTCCATTTCTATCACTGGTCCTGAAAAATCCTCTCTGAAAAATAAGAGCTACAACATTTACAAGAGTCAGCTTTTCAGCTGGGTGATCTAACAATTCATCCAGGAAGCAGGTTTATGTGGTCATGCGTGCAGGAACTAGGGCTTTTAAAAATTAGTTGCGGCATAATTATTTACTTTAGAAAAACAGTATTAACTTTTACTCACCACTTCTCCTCCTCTACTTGAACTCCTATGGACTGGAACTTACTGGTTGCTTTATTGTCACCAGGTATGTTGGATTCTTCAGCACCATCAACCTTAAAAAAACCAAAACAGGACAGGTAATTAGAATGTATTTTAGCAGAGATACCACCCAGCTAGTTTGCAGCTTCTGTACACCTTAACTACTAAGTATCTGCAAACAGAGCTTGTACCATGAGTTCCTTCATCTAATCAGTTTCTCTGTGGTGTGCACATTTCTGATGTTACTAGTGAATAGTCATTATTCCTGTTAATTGATACCGCATTTCTAGTAAGACAATATTCAGCCTGTAACATGCAGATGGATTTTATCCAGTATTTTATGGAGGCTGGATACTCACATTTGTCAGAGTACATCTCTGAGCAGCTATAACTCCAGGTATTGTGCCTCACCATTTGTTTGATTTTACCTTCCATCTGTATGCACATGCCTATGTGAACTCACGTCAAAATTATGTGTTTATTTTGTTTAAATGTTATTGCTTCAAATCAGAGCACTGCAGAGAAAAGATTTTAAGAAAGCAAATATAAGCATTTTCTTTACGGCTTCATTTTGCAAACAGGTGGTCCCCAGGAGCATGGGCTGGAACTTCATACCACTTCTCCATCTCCATGAGGAGATTTCTACCAATGGTATAAAGTTAAAATTTAACCACAGATGTCTCTTTGAGCAAAATCACAATATCCTGGGTCCAATCAATGTAGTTGTTAATTCCCAATGCTACATATAACACGGATAATCATACAAGAAAAACATATTCCAGCATTTTTGGGCCATAGCAGTGTCATGAAGTGACCTGTAGACTCAAACTGACCATGGGTGTGCAAAATTTCCAGTTGTTGTTGTTGGCTGTTCCACCAGCAACTTCTTGTTGAGAGCCACTTGACCAACCTATGCAGGAAGAGTGCTCAGTGAGGGATGGGAGTTACAGAAGCTATTCTGTGAGGTGAGGTACTTCTTTGATACTGGGGGTCCCGGGCACACCTTAAATCCCATAATTGACAGAGTAAAGCAACCTTTTGATGGAAAGGCTTTGCTTTGCTTAACTTTGCTTGTTTGCTTAGCAGATTTACAGCAAAGGCTTGCAGTATCCTAAGACTGACGGGGGTGGGGTATAGAGGACACGTGGAGGTTCATCATAAGTGCACACTAGGTTTATTTGGCAGAGGAGGAAGAAAACTAAGAATATACCTGAGGGTTATGCAGCTTGCCCTGCTCTACACAGATGGGTTAAACTATCATTAAGATGTATGCTTGGTTTGAGTTCAGACTAAGCCTGAACTAGGCTCCCTTTACTTTAGGAGAAAGACTGACTCTATACTGCCAGTCAGAGGACTGACACTGTATCTACCTCCTCTAGGGCAGTAGTTTGTAAGAGAATAATTTCTGGCATCAACAGCTATCTTAAGGTATTTCTACTCCCACTCTACCCCTTCAGCTGTACCAGCATGACTGCTTGTGCAATGATGCTGCAAAATGGATCAGACGGCAGACTAGTGAAGTAAGTTTCTTTTATCTGTGAAGCCTGTCTGACTCTAAAAATCTCATTGATGTGCACAGCTGTGAGGGTGGCACCATGCACAGGCAGGAATCCTGTAAGGCTGTATCACTGCTGAAGGTTTTGCTTCACGTCGTCCCAGCGTCAGGCATCTCCATCGGTTTGTACACAAACCCTGCCTTGGCAGGCTCTCATGCACCATCCCCAGCTTTCATGATTATTTCATGTGGTTATATCGGTCATCTGTAAACTTCAAAGTTTAAGAGGGAGATTGTCAAAGGCTTGAAGAGTATTTGGAGTTTCATTTTCCTCAGATCTCAGGAAACTGAGGCCTCTATACTTTTCAAAAGCAACATTTTTTACTTGCAACACTACCTTAAGAAGAAACAGCAGGGAGATGGTCTCTCAGGAAACATGATTCACATTACCATTGTTCATTTGGCTTCTGCAAACATGGAACTTATTTTCTTGTACCCATTATTTTGCAGGGTCTTTGCTAGAGTCTTGGTTTCTTTGATTGGTGAAATAAGGGTTTACAATAATCAAATGGCATCTTAGGCTTGGCTGGGAATAGGAATACGTAACAGAGGAGTTTTCCTCTATCCCTGGATCTTTCTCCTGTGTTTAACACTGAACATCAGCCATTCTTTCAGAATATACCCAAAACAAACAGCTGTGAAGCAGCAAAATTCTACAACAAAAGCAGTGAACTGAATCCACCAGCAATAGCTATTGCCCTTCCAAGAAGTGAGAGAAAAGTCACAGCTTTTCCAGCAGCTACTCCTGGGATGGCATACTTCAGCACAGCACCTCTCATCTATCTCATCAGGCTGATACAGAGATTTCATGGTAAATTCTTCAGCTTTACTAATCAGATAAGCCTGTCCAGGCACATAGTGCTGTGCTTGCAACCACCTTCTGCAAGAAAAAAAATGGTGTCTTCTCGTGAAGGCAAATAAACTGTGGACTGCAATTCTATTTTCTTGAGATTCATCTCCTGTCAAAACCTGTATTGATTCTCAGTTGATTTTAAGTTCAAGTACTTTGTTACAAAAGCTAATCCTGAAAGCAGGTAGTTGGGAGTCCTATGCACATCGTTTTTTTGGGGGTGTGGGTGGGTGGGAAAGATTAATTAAGAAAGCAGATTACATGGGTCTAATTTATTTACTCTTGTCCTTTCTGTAGACAAGAATGAACTTTGGCAGGGTTAGTTTTCTTATTTCATTCCTCTAGAGGTAACAAAATGTAATTTTCTTTAACAAGGCCAAATCAGAAGGAACTTCTCTTCTGCTCTTGAGGCTGAGATAGGAACAATGCTGCCTCATTCAAGTGGCTACCAGTCATTGTGAAATGCATGAATAAGCAGCAACAATTAATTCAGTGAGGCTGGATGAAAATATTTTTTTGGTGATAGTGTAATGTAAATCATTGTTTTACACATTCCCTTTCAATGATTTAATTCATGCCTTTCCGACCCCCGCTGTGTTATGATTCATAGATTAGTGCTCATGTGTGTAATTTAACAGAGCTGAATAACAAGCAGCACAGAGACCCAAACAAATCCTTGCATCTGATGTATTTATGATAAATTAGGAAAACATCATTAGTACCATGCAGAATGGTTATGCTGATGCAAGTTGTACATAGGTACCTGTCAGGACAAGAAGAAAAATACACAAAACATCGTATAATGAGCAGTAAACCAGATGCAGAAATCCAAAACAATAGCAGGCATATAATCCATGTCATGTATTGTACCTGTATTCCAATAGATAAGCATCTGTTTTTCTTGAAGAGGTCCTTCTTCCTGTCTTCTACTGCAACAGTGGCAATGGTTGTGGTGGTGGTGACAGTGGCAGTATTGTTCCCTACATGTTGGCTTGCGGGGCCATGGATCTGCGCGTTGGCAGCTTCAATAGCAGCTGTCAGTGCCTTCATACTGTCCAGGCTTTCCGTGGAGTTGCTAAGTCCAGACTGACTGATGATATCTCCCCTCTGCCCATGCCCATCCATGTATGCATCTTGGGCAGACTCCGTGCTGCTCTGGGCTGTGATGGAAATAAAGGGTTTGGTGGTGGTTCTCGGTGGGACTGGAGGTGGCGTCTTCTTGTAGGTAGTAATGCAGGATGACACTGGAAAAAACAGAGCAGAGTTCTTGTTTTATTGATGCTGCAGGGAAAGCGGATGCAAATGTGAAATCAAAGTATCAGTAAGCACGGATAGAGCAGAGGTGAGGAGGAGGCTGTTAGTGAAAGAGCCCCCAAAACCTTCTAAGTGCCATAGGAATGCCTTGCTTATCAGTGTCTTCTATTCTTCCTTCACGAGTGGCAGACTTGCCAGTAGGGCAAATAGGAAAAGAAAGTATCTATTTGCCAAGTTCCTCCTTAGTCTTTTTAGGACTATTTTCCTCAATATATTTTCTACTAACTGTTCTAAGTCCCGTGGGAACAAGTCCTTCCACCAAAACGTTTGTTCTGCTTATGGCTCCCAAATGAGATTCACAAGGTTGATAAGTCTCCAACCGCTTATCCCAGCTAAACTAGGCTTCACATAATTTTATTGCAATTGTTTTCTGTCTCTCTATCCTGTCCTACTATATGCTGAATTTCAAACTACATTTTTCTGATGAGAGATTCCCAAATCATCCTTTATCAAAGTTTAACACACACCATGCTTGGACTTGTGTATTTATTCCTATAAAATGTCTCACCTGTTGCACAGACTTCTCAAATACTTTGAAATGCTTTGTAAGTTGTTGAGGACATATTTAAAATTTTGCCATGCTTTATTTCTCACCATAAATATAACATCAGTTCTGGAAAAAAAAATCACTTGATTTTACACACAGGGAGTTAGTGTAATGAAGTCAATGGCTAAAACCTGTCAGTCAGTGGTAAAGTGCATGTATAGATGCTTGCAATAACAAAGACTTTAATAAAAGTTCATATTTTGAAGGCCACGCTCTCTTTGTAAGTGCTGCTATGTGTTATAAGCTTAGCTTGAGGTTCCCAGGCTAAAACTATTGTTCTGTATGCACAGAACTACATACAGAAAGCACTACATGGAGATAAAAACATCTTCCTTCAAGGGTTAAGAGTTGGCAGCTCTGCATTACTGAAATCCTGGAATGTTTTCAAGGGAGAAAAGAAAGTCCATTAGGAACAAAAAACAACCATGCTATGCTCTATTTTTTAACAAAATAAATGCAGGCATGAACCTGTGCAAAGTTCAGACACAAACTTGTTAGCATAAATTCTTATTAACAGTAATCATATGGCAAGAAATGATTCATCAGATCATTTTAATTGGCAAACGTCTATGCCACCCACATAAAAGGTAACTCTACTACAGCTGTTCTGCTCCCTGTTTGCACTGTATCTGCTTGTTGAGCCAGAAGCCATTATAGTATTAATTTGAGTAGCTCACATCCATATGCCTTGTATCTCCCCGTAGTTGTAGGAATAGTTACAGTGTAAAAGTTGTTTCCAGGGCATGAAATCACACGGGATTTTTTTTTTTAAGGACTCTAGTATAAGTTTCTGATAACCTGTCTGAACACATGTTAAACACGTTGGATGCTAATGGAAAAAAAGAGTGTTTCAGGTAGTGAGGGTTTTGAAACTATGATTCACTTCTGAAGAATCAAACAGAAGCCACAGCATCTCTGAGAGGAGAGATGGCTAAAAATGGACTTGTCAAATTTTAACTCTGGGGAAGTGAATAGTTAATACGGTTAAAGCTGTTTTATAAAGTGCTCATGACAAGGTCAATACCTGGAACTAACAGAAAGGATGACAGTTTTACAAAGGGGATTATGAATGTTGTGCTGTCCTTCATTGGTTTTGATGCTGTCAAAAAACATTTGTTGTGACACCACATGTAGGTAAATCAGCTGCTGTTGCTGCAGCACAATCATGTACTCCAGCAGTCATGGGGAATTGTGGAGGCAGCTGCTTGGGTCAGGATACCCCAGGAACACCCTGGGTGGTTCACGGTCTGGAGAATGTTCTTGGAGTTGTGGAAATGCAAACTGAAACTCGGCACAGAGGAATTCAAAGTGCACAAACACACACACATGCATATATCCAGGTAATGCTTTGGGAAGCTGGTGCCAGACTTGTCTAAAAGAGGTTCCTGAGCAACGCTACTCTGCAATTCAGCAAAGCACAAATTGCACCTTTTAATATATGCTAGGCAAGTTCACTGGGGAACTTCTGGGGACATGCCAGCACCTTCAGTACGTCCCAGCACGGCACATAAGTATCATTTTTCTTACGTAGCAGAGAGGGAAATGATACTGAAACACACTTGAAAAAAGGTCTTAGGCAGGAGAGAGAGCATCAGAACCAAAGAGCAAGCCGTAACAAGACAGGTCCCCACATCACCGGGCATCCCACAGCAGAAAGGAAGTCAACAGCAACTGTCTACTGACAGCTACCATGCTCTCTGGACACAGCAGTGCAAATACAAAACCGCCTGATTAAGTTGTCTTTCATTCTGTTGGTAAATGTACTCAATGAGGAGTATAATCCACACTGCACTGAAAGATGTTTGCCCTCAGCTAATTAAATCTGAAGTTATTCTTAAGAGGGGGAGAGAATTGACAAGTCATACGGTGAAATTGTAAAGAGAAATGGCAAAACGTTCTTTCAGCAAGTCAAAACAAATCCTCGGTTTCCTGGAGTCACGCAGCACATACTGTACAGCTCCAGAGAAGCAGAGTGTGCAAGTCATAAAAGAACCCCAGGCACTTCATTACTGGAAATGATGTAAGCTCCTGCCGCTCCTCTGCAGAAACGACAACAAAACAATGCCGGGGCCGCCGCCGCAGTCGGAGACAGCTGCTCTCATTGCCGGAGCTGGCCGAGCCCTCCGAGCCGCTGCGGCACAGCAATGAAAGGCTTTCGGTGCAACAGTTCTCCTCCGTGTGCTCTCAAGCACCCGGCAACCTGTGTCAGGGCAACCTGAACGATCTGCGGCTCTTCAAGTGGCCACGGTGTTTTGAATGCCAAGCTGCTCGAAAAACGAAACGAGTACCCCCCAGGAAAATTGTCAAAACCCTGGCGTTCTCCTTGTCCAGCCAGGAGAGCCTGAGCATTCAGCGAGAGCACACCCATGCGGCGTTTGCCCCTGCGGGCAAAGGAGGAAACTCATCTCTCCAGCTCCCCTGCAGCAGAGACAGACTGCCCGGCAGGAGGACTCGGAGGAGACTACAGGATCACAGGACATGTGAAAAATTCTGAGAAATCCTCACTTCACACAGAGGAAACTTTCAAACTATGAAAGCTAGTTTAATTCACACAAGGAGGTGAATTTAAAGGGCTGTATAAATTCCCTGATAAATATGTTCTTGGACACAGATCAAGGAGTGAAGTTCTGCACGGAAACTGATCTGACTGGAGAGTCAAGTCAAAGTAGTCTCGTGAATCACTAAAATTGCTTAGATATGGAGTTAATCAGAAATCTCTTTTTCTGCATAGTAAAAGAACCCTCAGTTTGACTAAATGTAAACTAGTTTCCACAGTATTTTCCAGAGAGCACATGCTGCTGAAGCAGGTACACATTCCTCTCCTGGGGCATATGCAAGGTTTAATCCTGAAACTAGTTAAGTCATGCACAAGAATCCTCAGACAGCCAAAGCACTTTGAATTAGGCTCACTGTTTCCAGTGCATCAGTCCTCCAAGTTATGCTCTCCTTTTCCTTTTGATCTTTACCCTATTTCTGTGGACTGCCTTCAGGTTACAGTTTAATCCCAAACACCTTGTGAAAAAACCATTTTCTCCAGATTAAGAAAAAAAAAAAANAGCCAGTATTTCCAAACAACTAGCTCATGGGACAGGAATTTGGAACAGGGAGTGTCAACCATCCAGTTCAGAAGGAAGTCTAATGATAAAAAAAAATAATCCCAGATTGCATAATAATGAAGGCTTGAATTTGAATGTTTCATTGTAAGAGTACTTCAGTTGTTTAAACATGCTCACTAGGGGAGATGAGCCCTCAGGAACAAACATCAGCATGCAAATACAAATTTTTAACTGAGTGAATGGGTGCTCAGGAGAACCCCAAGGCAGATTAATATTTCTGAAGGGATCAAATTCATGTGGTGCTTTGAACAGTTCAAGTGATGAGGCACATCAGTAATATCTTTCTAATGTGGCACTCTCATACAAACTTGGTTAACAAGAATAAATTAATGAGCAAATTTAAAATTAAGTAACATAATAGTGTTTCTTCTGAGAAAAAGCATGAACTCCACAGTTTGAAAGGAGCAACAAAGGACACAACTTTCTCAGCACGAGAAAGATGTGCACCTGTTGGAGCGGGTCCAGAGGAGGGACATGAAGATGATCAGTTGGTTGAAACACCTCTCCTGTGAAGACAGGCTCAGAGAGATGGGGATGTTTAGCCTGGAGAAGGCTCCAGGAAGGCCTCACTGTGGTCTTCCAGTATCTTAAGAAGGAGGGAGAGGAAGTTTTTATATGAGCAGATAGTGACAGGACAAGGGCAGTGGCTTTAAACTGAAAGAGGGCAGGGTTAAAATAGATGCTAAGAAGAAATTTACTCAAAGGGCA
Organism: Chaetops frenatus; assembly: GCA_013400775.1. NCBI lineage: Eukaryota > Metazoa > Chordata > Aves > Passeriformes > Picathartidae > Chaetops > Chaetops frenatus. The sequence goes on from VZTR01002042.1 coordinate 357,726, forward strand.
GTGAGGCACTGGAGGTTGCCCAGAGAACTTGCGGATGTGCCATCCCTGGAAGTGCTCAAGGCCAGGCTGAGTAACCTGGTCTAGTGAGTGGTGTCCCTGCCCATGGCAGGGGGATTGGAATGAGATGATCTTTAAGATTGCTTTCAACCCAAACCATCCTATGGGTCTATGATTTTAACTTGTACACAACTAAGTATGAGAATAAGAAGCAGTTCTTCCACGCTGCACAGATGGACCTCAGTCTTCTGATTTACTGTCTGTTGAATGGGTGTGTTAAGAGTGGTGCCCTTGCACCTCACACAGCTGCCACACAAAACATGGATATAGGCAGATCTCAGCAGACTTAGGCTTCAGCTACTGCAGCCTCTCAGTTTAGAGGTCCAGTGCTTGATTTGGCTTGTTAGACTCAAATTGTACACTTATTTCCTTATTTTGCTGAGATTTGGGGCGCATGCTTGAAAGTAAGGTTTCAGATCCTGTACTGTTATTTTTGCATGCAAAAAATTGGTATGAAAACAGAGCATGCATTATCTTAATAAAAAACTAAGCAGATGGTTTCTGAGGATGTAGAAATTTACTGTCACAAAACTGAAGGAAAGATTTTTATAAGAAGTTTTAAACTGCCCAAGGGAATAATACCATAGTGAGTTATGGATGTCATTATCCCAAATGAGAACTACTGAAATCTAGATACCACACCATCAGGAATTCTGCCAAGGCCATGCTTTTTCCAGACCTCCCTCACTGCCAAGCTGATACCTTATTTGATGAAAGCCTAAGCTTCACTGGCTTAGGAAACAGGCAAAACATATAACTAAAATTCTGCAGAAACTTATACAAAGTATTTAAACTATTTTTATGGCACACAATAGCACCATAGACTTAATTTCCCATGTACTTGGTTGGAGGTTTAAAGCTGTTGCTGGTGACCCTTTCATAAGTCTGGACATTTTTGTTTGCAAGTAGGGTGCCTCCAGCTTCCCAGCTGGATACAGTGAAGGATCTCCTGAAGGTGAGACTAAATACAGCTCATTCTGCATCGCACATGAATTGAGCTGGAAAATCTGCATGTGCATACCCAGTGGATGACAGGTGAATATTTCTCCAGAAGATATTTTTCTCCTTTTAATTTCTTCTGCTGGAAGCTGCTGATGCCAGTCAGAAGCTTAATTGCTATCCCAGGGAAGCTGAATTATTGTGCAGAGAACAGGTGAGACAGCCAAAGGTGTCTGCTAAATGCAGTTTATCACTAGGATATTATCACAAATTGCGGATGCACAGACAAAATCCAGGGCATGTAGGTTTCCTAAGAGACCCACTTTACTTCTTGTACTACATAGCCACTGCTGAACTTCTCTCTCTATAAAAATGTCCAGTATATTAATGGCACACAACTTAAAACAATTCAACTCCTGTGGCCCATAAATCAGGAGTCTTTAAACAACAGAAACTCTGGAAAAAAGATTTCACATTAATTGAAAGTTATTACGCAGAGTTGATCATTGATGGCTTATAATACCTAACTCCCAAAACTTGTGAATTTTACTGGTGTCAAGCAATTAGCAGCTGGCTCTGTCTATAGCTATATGCACACAGGTATCATATACAGCTGCTGAAATTCAGTCAGGCTGAGGGAAGCCAGAAGGGAAACTGTTTTGGCCTTGCCCCTAACCTTTGGATACCAACAAAGTATCTGGAAAAACACGACCAAGAACTTCAAGGATAAGGATGTGAGTCTGTTCAGGACAGATTCTCTACTATAGATTTGAAGATTCAGACTGCTTCAGTACAGTCATGGTAGAAGGTCTCTAATACAGAATATCAACCTCTACATGCAATGAAACATGATGAAGGAAAAGAAAAACAGTACAGCACTATGGTCTTTTTTTAGTCAGCATGTGAATTATTTGCTATTACTTTTCACATGTATGGCACTTTTTTTCTGAGAAAATTGGGGAAATGCTACTTTATATGTTGCTTAAACTAAGACTAGCAAACCATTCAAATGCCTTCTGTGCTCTACCAAAATTGTAATTCCCTCCATATTGCAGTAGTAATGAAAAACATGAAACCTTATAATTTTAGATAAAAATAGGGTACTTAAAAGTATTTTATGTTTCAGAATTTATATGTCATTAAATCATCATGGTAAGAGATTAATAAGCTTTCTGAATATCAGTACTTTAATTTTGTAAAAGGCATTTATGGAAAACAAATGAAACTCTGTGAAATATGGTAGTTTATCCCACTTAGATCAAGAATGTGCAACAGTAAATAAATGTAATAATATTTAGCTTAATGAAATCAGATTCCTTTCCCATGTATTTTCCAGGAAGCAACTTACTGGCACTTTGATATAACACTTTGTTATGTGTTACTGCAGCACTCTTGAATTCCAGAATTTGCATCTTTTCCCCTTGGCAATAATGTTAATAAGATAAAATGGGCAATTTTTTTAAATGTGGAGTTGTGCTAACCAAATACAGACACATCTATGTAAACAGATCTTTAAGTAAAAACACAGTACAAGAACCAAACCCCAGATTGTCAGAAACACGGGGGGTTGAACTCTCTGCAAGTATCTAGTCACTGTAGTTAGAAGATGTATCTAAAAGTTTCCAAATCTGAGCACGCTCTGAAAAACTCATCACTTATTTTTTTGCCTACGGAGTGCACATTGCAAGTTACCGGTGCTAATAACTCGAAAACCTGTCTCTTGTTTACATTTCTAAATTGGATTTAGATTCTTGAAAGCCTCACCCAAACTGCAAATATAAAACCTAATTTCCAGACTGTGTCAGCAGCTCTTTCAACATGCCAGAAGTCAGTGTGCCACACTTGCCACTGTGTTTGGGCACCGTGGGTGCTAATTCCTGAAATTACCATGTAATAGTAATAACTACTGGCGCTGGCCATATTAATACACTCTTGTATATATGCTGTCCTTTCAGTTACAGAAGGAATAGTTAATATCTGAGCATCCAGGAGGCTTAAACCTATCAAACCTGGAGGTACATCAAGGTAGATATGTGGTCAGAACCAAGCCCACGTGTAAGTAACGATCTCCTGATCTGTACTGAAGCAAGTACTGTGTGATGTGCCTTCCTTCACAGTTTGTTAAGAAGAACTGCCTTTTGTCTTCCCTGAGCCTCTGCTGCCCATTTCTCATCCTTCCATGGTGGTACACTGATGATAAAGCAAGTTGAGCAGTCCATTTTAGGAGGAGTTTATCACAAATTTGAGAAATTGCAAGTTGAAATGTATAGTTCTTGTCACAGGAGGTTGGACTAGGGAATAATTAGGATCCTTCCCTTCTGAATCCCTGAATCCCAGAAACCAACCTGTGAACCTAGAGGAGACCTAAGCAAGCCAATTATCTCTGAGTAATCTGATCACATAGCATTTAAGTTAGCTAGGCATTAATGTTGCATCACTCTTTTCAAGATTATGGCAAGCATTTTCTTTTAAGGTTTTCACTGCAGCTAATTTTCAAAAGGCAATACTTGGCTGGGGTATTGACATTTCAAAGTGTGATTTCTGTATAAGAGAAAATGTCTGTAAAAGTTGTTCCCTCTTCCTCTATCTGGAAATGTACCTTCTTTGTTTGCTGCTGATGTTAGCAAGAAAACAAGTTTTTGCTGGTTTTTACTCCCAGTGGTTTTCTAAATACTTAATAAACTTGAGGTAGGGTAAGCAGAATTCTCTATTATTGCACACATTGGTATCAAGCTGGTCTTACAGAATTTGATTAGTGATGCATCTAAATTGGCTTAGAAATTAATTAGTTTAAATTGCTGCAAACCCACCCCTGATGTGGACACATTCAGAAGTGAATATAACTCTTAGTGTCTTCTTTTAAACTTAAGTGAAAATGAAGAAAATAAGAGTAATTATTTCAAATAATTTATTGCAATTAACTGCATCAGTTCAATGATTTTAAAATGATTTTCCATGGTGTACAAACAAGCTGTACATTGTTATCAGTTATATCCATTTGAAGCCAGTGAAAACTGTATAATTTAACCCAGTAAGAATTTATGAAGTTTAATTTTCTGGGTCTTAATCAGTTTTCATGGTTGCTGTATTTGAGTTCAGTTGTGCCTGCATGGTTTGCTGACTTTTATATCTGAGATTTTAAAAAAACTACACTAAACCAGAGGACACAATGAACATGCATTGTTCTAATGTGTTGTTATTAATGAAATTTTCAAAGCCGACCTACAGTGGGAAATTTCTGCACTATGAGACAGCTGTGTGTGTATATATACAATACACATATATACACCTAAAGAACTGTTATATTCATCCAGTCATTAGGGGACTGGTATACACAGCAAATACAGAAATGTAGGTACACCAATTTTGCATGCTATTCAACCCTAAGGCTGTTCAGAAGATTTTAAGAAATCAAGGAAGTCAGTGGTCTGACACAGACTATTCAAATGCATTTAATACAGCCTATATGTGGTGGGATTTACTATTTTTGGCATAGTAGCTGCCTGCTTTATTAATAAACTACTTTACGATGCTGCTGAGTATAGGTTGTAATTCCTCACAGCAGAAAGCACTTTGTCACCTGATCCAGCAATTAACTCAAATCTCTTTCAGCTTTTCAAAAGAAAGTATATGTTTAAGCTTTTTTTTCTCAATACCTGGTGCCTTCAAGGTGTTACTTCTTTCACATTGTCTTAGAAGTCAACATTTGAGTTTTGAGAATCTTGTTTTATGCTACTTGATATATAAGATTGTATTAAATAGTTTGGCTAAAAGCTATTCAAAGGACAGTGATGATGAAGGGCTGCTATATTTTAACCAGATGTTGGGAAGGAACCATACGAATGCCAAAGACAAGAAAATAAAAGCCCATATCAATCAAAATAAGAATGTGATTGATAAAAACAATAAGAACAAGCTTTTAACTACTATTACGTGCCATGAAGCACCACAAGAATTGATTTAAACCATTTTACTGTGAATTTCACTGTAACACTACAGGTTCAAAAGACCTATGCAAGTATAACAGCACACTATGTTATTCTCATAGACAAATATTTATAAACATAACTGTAGAAAACCAGGTTTCAGGAAGAAAAGTATCATGTGCCTATTGAGCAAGAACATCTGTTCAGACAAGGAAGTACTGACTTGTTTTTGAGCAGTCAGTACTGCATTTTTCAGCACACTTATCAGTTTTGGGATGTTACAATCCAAGTAGGAATGTCTAAAACAAGCAAGTTATGCTCATGTTTTCCTAAAAAATCCAAACCAAAAGCAAAAGCAAGAGCTGCTTGCAGCAGGAAGAAGGGAGGGAAGAAGGAAAATTACAGCTAAATCTGTGCTCCAGGCTGAACCAGTGACTTGTCACCTGAGAGAGAGAATTATGCCCCAGCTCAAAAGTTCTGCCTCTGCTGATAAGGTTATCAGATGACCTGTGAAAAGTCATCTGTCAGGGCAGATCCTCTAGCACTGTGGGGGAAAATCCAACCCCATCTCAAATGAGGAGGAAATGTAGACAAAATGTTTACACAAAAAATTATACTTATCTTTGGCCTAATTTTGGGAAAAATAGCAAATCAGAGGCTTGAGAATGTCAGCACTTTTCTTGAATTAACTTGAAAAAAATGGAATTGTTTGGTTAACAATGCATATGAAAAATGTTTGAAATACACATTTGGTGTTGAGAGGAATTAAAATCTACACCAAACCCTGATTTCTATCCTCTCATTTTACATTCAAATGAACAAGTTACATCCTTGCTCAGTGACAGGTCTGAGATCACCATGAATGACCTCATCTTTTCAGCTCTCTGCTTGTTTTTATGACAAGAGTCTTATTTAATAATGCAACAAGTCATCTGAAAATACTCTTAGTATGAAAAATGCCTAATGATCAGCCCAAGTGCCCTTAGCACAAAAAATATTGACATCTCATTTACAGTCATTATAGTGTACAGATAAGAGCATTTCAAAAAATCTGAACACAAAAATCACTTATTGTTGGGAATCCTGAATTAGCACCCAGAAGACATTTAGATAAAGAAAGATTGTAGCCCTGGCATGCAAGAAAGAGGATGGATCAGTCTGGTGTCACTTTTAAGTAAGTTTTGAGTGAAAGACATTGTAATTTCTTTCCATATATTTCTCCATTTATTAAAGAATTGCTTGTAATACAGATTCACAGTTTGTAGGAGATGTCAGACACAAACTCCCACATCTTCTTTGGAGACACTATCTGCATGCCTGATAATAGTCTAACAGCTTTTTTCCTCATTTTTTTTGTTAGTTTATTTTTTATTAAAAAAAAGCAGTCTCGTAGAGGTGGAAAATTTAAAACTTGCCATCATGATCCTGAAACCTTGAATTTCTGCCATATCATTCCAGTGGCAAAAATCATGGGTTTATTTTACATAATTTCCACAAGGACAAGAAGCAGTGTCACAGTATAGAACCATGAGAATAAACTCTTCTTTCTCTAAACCACTCATTTTATTTTCCACTTACAGTTTACTTTAGCAAGAGATTTTGGAATTGGTGCTCATCATTAACAACTCCCTTTTCTCTAACCCCTAGAGAACAAAATAATTTTAGCATTTCTCACATTTACTTAAATGTAAAAAAATGAATAATGCATTTTGTGGTGACGTAGCTAAAAGATAAACCCAGACATTCTGGACTGGCTAAATTAAAAGGTAGAGCCAGGACAACTATATGAGACACAAGAAGAGAAAGCAAACAAGCCCAAACAAATTTTGACAATTCAAATTATTTAGACCTTTTGAATCTTTAGACTACATTAATGCTTTCTGTAGATCACAAGGCCAATAGGAAATCTTTGCAATACCAGCAAAATGCATCCTACAAATCCATACAATTTCACATGCACATAGCTAATACTCCAGACCTCTCAGTGCATGAAAAGCAGGAAAGATCAAATTTATAACCAAGGCTCCAATTTTTGAGTTTTCTCCCTAGAGTTTCCTGCCCCAGCCTGAAACCTCCTCTTCTTATTCATCCATTGAATAAGACTATTTTATCACACCTCCATATTACTCATGTAGGTGTTTATTTTGGATTGGAAATCCATTTCTGAGACTTTTACTGGGTAGACAAAAATCTCAGGCTGAAGATGCTACCACAGGCTTACAGGATGTGAAAGAAGGGAAGAAATCAAGTCTGGATCCTGTGGTACCAATCAGTCAGTTAAAAATAAATAAATAAATAAATAAATAAATGCACTAACACCAATAGCTGTGAATGTTGGTCAAAACCAAGGATGCTTTAACTCAGGCTGATTTGTTCATCTCTGCTTTGCTTGAAAACCTTTCAGTGACCTCAATTTCTGTTTGCACGGATGTTTGAAGAATGTCTGTCTTACCACCAGCACCTTTATCTGCCTGGTTAACATGTGGTTATTCATTATTTGTTATTCTCATCAAATTACAGAGTCTGAGCAGCATCACTGTCAAATGCCAATCACTGAGCACAAAAAGCAAATAATTAAAATGGACAGATGATGAATAATCCACAGGCCAGGGTCTGCTTTTCCTAAATTGCCTGTTAACAAATGAAAAACAAATACAAATGTAATAATGAGGACTGTTCACACACAATTTGTTAACTGGAAAAAAACTCCTTAAAATTCAAGATTAAAATCAGTTCCAGTGAGTAAATCAGTCAGCTCTTGTTACTAACAATATTAATATAATTTACTTTTTATCACAGGAGATGTAAGAGGATACATAGAGTGTGCCTAGCTCTAGGTCACAGCAGCATCATCCACGGCTGCACTGCACCCAGCTGAGAGGATGGGTTGAGGCTAGTTGGATGCTTTCCAGAAGAGCTATTACTCTGGAGTAATTATGCATTTTGGAAGTGGTTTAAACTGAATCACTGCACCTTCATTTTTTATTTGAAATTAAGGGTATCCAGATGAAGAGTTATTGTGGAATAACCACAGTACTTCTGGAGAATTTCCAGAGTTAGAGAGACTTTACTGCAGACAAGTACAGCACATTGAGCCAGCAGTCTTCTCCCACAACCTTTGTTTTCTTCAGTCTGTCAAAGATTGGGCAGATCTGACTCCCTTCAGCTTTTAAAGACTGGAAAGGGCAATATTCAAGATATTTTGTCTGAGTAACTTGGGTGAAGAAAACAGCAAGCAAGTGCGTGCATGAACTTGTTTCTACCTATGATTTCTCAAGGCACAGACTCTCCTACCTGTGCAATGATTAGAAAAAGCTTGAACAAATAAATTTTAATAATTTCAAAGGCAGCTTATTACACATACAATGCCACTCTTTTGTGTCTCAAACTGCTGTTTAATTCATGTGCACCAGGAGTGAAATATACTCAAAAAGTGAAGAGGCATTTTCTTAGCAGTTTTCCTGAATTTACTGCTTAGGCCTGTGGGTGAGTCATATTTTTCTTGTTATCCCATTCAGCTGCCTTTTCTATACATGTGTTGAATGTGCTATGTATTAACAGCCAAGTAGGCCACCACAGCAGTTTTCTTTGAGATTTGGAACCTGCTGATTTGACCTGCTTATCAAGAGAAAAATGTCATCTCAACAGGACAAGATTTTTTCGTATTTCTCCTCTCTATTTTCTTCTTGTGAGCAATTTTTTTAACCCCCTAGAGCCAAGTAAAATGTCACCAGTCTAGGAATTTCTTTCCTTTTTCTTATTTTCTAAATTAAAAAAAACTATAGAAACACTTTTCTTTATATAAAGGTTTAAAATGGGAAATTGGAAAAGCATACCCTTAATGCTCCTTATACATGCCTGTATGGAATCACTTTGTGTCTACTTTTAAGCACATCAAATTGAATTGAGACTCCTATAAAGCAAAACAAATATCTCTATTTATGAACAACTCTATAATGATAAATGAAAAAGAGAGAGAAATAATTTCAAGAGAGAAATAATTTCAAGCCTTGCCATGTTTATAAAACACAATGTGAGTGATCTTTGTTGGGCATAGAATCATAGAATCATGAAGGTTTGAGAAGATCTTCAAGATCATCAAGTCCAGCCTTCAACAGAATACCACCCATTAAAACCATCTCATGAAGTGCCATGTCTGCTTGGTTTTTGAACACTTCCAGGGATGGTGACTCCACCACTTCCCTGGAGAGTCAGTTCACAGGGAGCCTGTTCCATTGCTTAGCATGTTAAGAGTCCTTCAGGATGGAAACACCATTCACTCTAATTTAAATTAGCATTACAGTTTGTGACCTAAGCTGCTCCAAAATGTTCCAGAGCCTTCTTTTTCTCACTCCCACTTTTACAAGTTAAAAGTAAGACATCCTAGATTATGGAATTAGCCTCACTAAGGAGAGCTGAGCACACATTAGTTCCCTCTCCCTTATTAATGACATGCTGTCAAAAGAAAAAATGGATTTAAAAGGCTATATTTCACATTTTTTAGACTGCTGTGTGCCACTTGATCAAGAACTGAGCTTCCCATGACCTTCCGCAGCCTGCCATGTGGGAAATGCATCCTACGTGACAATTTTAACATCAGTTGCATCATTAACACATGTTCCTGACTGCACAGCGGTTTTTTTGCACTTTGCCAGATGAGGCAGAGGCTGGATGAATTGTCACTGTGCACACGCAGTTTTCTAATAAAAACAATATGGCATTATTGTTCTTGGAAATGAGTTTGGGAAATATCCCACACCGTATAACGCACACCAGGGTGACAGGTGGGCGAGGCACCGCCTGTGGGGCAAGGAAGAGGAGCCCACAAGGACAATAAATACCTGTGTGCTTGTGTCTGCCTGAACACATAAATACAGCCACCCATGCATGCACATACAAAGCTACATTCATCTTCCACTCTGCCCTTGAGTTCTGCTTTTCTTCTCATCTTGCATGACGCAACAGATTTTAAGGCATACTTTTCTCCCAAGTTTTGATTTGTATCTTTGGGGATTTTTTAATGGGATGCTTCTTCTGGGTAGCATTCTCAGTTTCCTCAGCATATGACACTGGGAGGGATTATTTGATCTATCCACAACTTTCACGTTAAGTCTCAAAGTATCTTGTAACACTGACTATGCAGACTCAAATCCCAACACTAAATGAAAACACATAGAACTTGCAGTAATAAAAAGGATAAAACCTCAAAACTGAAATGCTATGGGAAGTGAGCAAAAGAGCTCCAAAGGCTTGGCCAGTGTCCTGGGCCTTTTTAGATGAGAATGAATCTGCCTGGGTAATCTTTTCTTACAGGTAAACTAGGTAAACACCAATGGTTAAATAGGTCAGTGTCCCCAGCATGAGCTGGTTTGGATCCAAATGCAACTTAGTTCCCTGCCAGTACTTCACTTCACAGAACAGCATATACGAAGAAATATTTTTTCTTGAAAAAGTTTCCTTCAGCTTTATGTGAAGTGTACAGGCATGTGCATCTATTTTTATAAAGGTGTTACTGGGACAAGGAGGGAATTATAGTTAATAGCACCAGATGTCCTACAGCTTTTTGTCAAAGACAAAAACCTGCAGCTCAGTTGCTCACTATGGGCTAAAAAAAAAAAAATAAATCTGCTTATGAGCAAAATAATGCACGTTATTTCACTGCTCAGTCTAACACCAGCCCTATAATTACTGAATTCTCAACTATCTTCCACATTCCCCTTGAGCTATGAATTACAAGTTTTCAGAATATTGGATACTAATACTGTGGCATGATTAGATTACCATTTCCACAGGTTGCCAAAGCAGAAGAATAGCTCATCTAAGTATGAATAGATTCATTTACTTGAAGAGAATTTTCTTTACCTTTCAGACTAATCATCTGTGTCTAACACAAGGTAAAAAGAACACAAATTATTTTCAGGCTATCCTTCTCTTAGAAATTAAAATAATCTCCCTAGTTTTTATATCCCTAGTTTGAAGGCATGCAGACTTGGGGGTTTTGTCTGGCTGCTCAGAGGAAAGCTGTTTGCAGAATGCAGATACAGACCTGTTTTCTGTTGTAGATGAAATTCATTAGTCACTAAGGAGGCTAAAGCGTAATGGAAAGTAGCCATTTTGTGTTCATTTTAGTGCACAGCCTTGGAGGAGAGAAACACACAAATCCATGTAATTTTTGATGTGCTTTGAGTAGAATACAAAGACTATAAATATTTTATTAGTTGGTTATGGGTTAAAAAGGTAATTTGTAGAGAACAGATATTTCCCTTTGGAATTCATGAAAATATAACAGCTTTGAACTTGAAATAAGGACCAACATTTGAAGATATTTGTTATTTGTGGACTATTTGTTAAGTGAACATTTAACAGTATGTTCAGAAACACTCAGATCATCAGTATGCCAGGAACTCCTGTTCCAGTGCCACCAAGCAGTTGCAACCCAGCCTAAGGTGCAGCACCTATCACAGCTCTCTCGTGCTGCCAGAACTGCAGGTGAAGCAGGCAGGTGAGTCCACTCTACTGTGCATTCAAATAAATAGGTAATTGATCACATGCAAACCCCCTGTTTTTTGTGACAGCTGACACACTGCATGTGGCAGCTTCAGTGACTCACCAGCTCCATTCACTCACTGTTGATGTGACCCTAGTTTTGCTAAAATGCACTGACATCCTTGCCCCACACAATGGGATAAAGCACTCAGACCCACACATTGCCTTCCCAGCTGTTCACATCTTACAGAAGGTTTTTGGAGGATGCAAAACACCAGAGAAATCAGTGAAAACTCATTGGAACTTCCTCAGTGGGCAACCTTTGTGGGCCATCCCTTGTGTTTGCAAACGAAATTCCTGCCACACATTTGTGGCCTGCTTGGCACTCTTCTTGCCTGTGTTTCAACTCTCTGGTTTATGATTTTATTATTTTAATATGGTCTCCAGACCATCTGCAAACCACTGTTGCCTTATGATATTTCTCTGCAGTGATTACATTAAAACCTTGTTAAAAAGACAAATCTAAACAACTTTGGAGATTCTCAAGAAGAACCACAGATTTCTTCATGGCACGCATCATTATTTAGTTAAAGAACAATCCATGAAACACAAGGATATTTATTATTCAACAGATTACACTCTGTTACAGCTTAAGCTAGTCTGGAAATAAAAGAACAGCATTATTTAATTAATGATGGTTTTCAAATGACATCCAGAGAGAGAATAGCTGGCTTTTCAGTTTTTGTTAGCCCATATGTGGCCATGTGAGCACTGCTCACAGAAATACTACTCCCTTCTCCCTTGCTCACACACAGACACACACATTGTTCTCCTAGCTTTGTCCTGACTGTTCCTGGGTAGTTTTCCATTCTAACAAGCATCTAGGCAAACAAAAACATGCTTCCTGTAAGAAAAAGAAGTCCTTTACCTCAGGGTGTCCACATCTCTCTGTCTTTAGGACAAACACTCACTGTGTTTTCTACTGTGGCCTCTCTACAAGCTTTCCACCCCTTCCCCAGCCCGGCCTTGCACTGCAGCCTTGCAGATGCTCTTCCTGAGCCTCACTGCCTTCCCCAAACAGGTGAATTCCTCCTTTCCTACAGACTCTCAGGACACCATATTTTTGCTTCGGAGTTCAAGGCACCGTTTGATCACCGGCCTCTTGTGCATCAGCTGTTTTGCTTTCTAAAGTAAACACAGTAAATGTCACCCTCTTTGTCCAGAAGGATAAAGTCCCTAAGCACATACTCACTCCACAGAGTATGCACAAAATGCCTGAAGTTTTCCAGCATGCTGCTTATGTCCTCTTGCAGAACTGCCTGTCTGAAAATCCCAGCTATGTCTTGGCTCCTGTGTGCTGAGCAGTTTCAATCTGGATACTTTCAGTTCCTTGCTGCAAAAGGAAATCCGAAACAAATACAAAGCACACTCACAATCCACTTAGAAAATATATCCAGAAAACAAAAAGAGGAAAAATCTGGGAGAACCTGTATAAATGGCTATAAATGCCTGGAAACCACAGGCACTCTGTCAAGTAACTTATCCCACCCACCTTATAAGAGCTGTATTTGAAGGAGATAAAGTACCCTTTGGCAATGTCTGCCTCCCTCCCTTTACTGAACATCAGGCCTAGATGACTAATTTTGGATGGCCAATTAGGCAAGAGGAATCCCAATGCTAAACAACTTCAACATGTTGCTGCACAAAGTTGCCGCTGTTTATATTTAGTCTCTTTTCTCCATTTTTGTGGAGCTCTGAGATGAAAATCTGGAGACAAAAAGATGCTATTCTACCCTCAGAGTTTATCTGTCTCAATTGCATTGCTTGTCTATACATAGAAGAGCTCCACTTTGCTGTTTGTGTAGTGCTATGCAGTGGAAATCAGCAGTTTGTAGACAGCTCTTTCTAAGATCAGGAGAACAAATACTTGTTTCTTTTCTCTCTGATTTCCTCTGAGTTAACAATAGATATTGACCTTATGGAATCACTGTAGCACGTTTGAATTATGTATGAAATGCAATTTCCCTGTCTGCTGTGGACTTGTTTGACTGTGCTGTTTGCAGCACTCATCATCAGAGGGCCTGAAGTGTTCTTAGAGACACATCTAGGGCAACTGAACTCACCATAAATAAACTGTCAATATTCAATTAAAATAAAATTATTTTTCATTCCTTAAAATCCAAGTTCTTCAAAGCAATTGGCTTATCATAACTCCTATCCCACCTCCTAGCACAGTTTAAAACCTTTTCATAGAATCATGGCATTGATAAGGTTAGAAAGGACCTCTGAGATCTTTAACCAACCATTAACTCAGCAGTGCCAAGTCCATCACTAAATCATATACCCAAATGCCACATGTCTTTTGAACACTTCCAGGGATGGTGAATACACCACTTCCTTGGGCAGCTTATTCCAATGCCTGACTACTCTTTAAGTGGAGAAATTTTGCCTAATGTCTAATATAAACCTCCCCTGGCACAACTTGTGGCCATCTCCTCTTGTCCTTCCCCTTATTGCCTGGGAGATGAGCCTCATTATAATCACCTTTCAGGCATTTGTATAGAGAAATAAGGTCTCCCTTGAGCCTCCTTTTCCCTAGGCTAAGCAACCCCAGCTCCCTCAGCTGCTCTTCAGAAGAATTGTGCTCTAAAAGTATGCTTTAATCAGCCAAGGGTTCAACATGACCTTATAGCGAATGTTAAGTTAACAGAATGCCAAAGAATAGAGTAGAGTAGAGTAGAGTAGAGTAGAGTAGAGTAGAGTAGAATAGAATAGAATAGAATAGAATAGAATAGAATAGAATAGAATAGAATAGAATAGAATAGAAGTATTTTTGTTGGAAAGGTCCTACAACAATCATCTAGTCCAACTGCCTTACCACTTCAGGGCTGGCAAGAAGTTAAAGCAAATTATTAAGGGCATTGCCCAAATGCCTCTTGAATGCTGACAGCCGTGGGGCATCAACCACCTTCCTAGGGCACCTGGTAAGAAAACCAAACCTCAATCAAAGGAGCGAAAGCATGGGCAGATGCCTCACTAGCAAGCCTAGAGTCTAGAAGACAGCAGTGATTATAGCCTACCTATTTTTTCCAGCAAAACTCGCTTCAGTAGAAGTTCCTAGATTACATCAAATGAGTGATCTCAGATAAGCAGTCCCATACAAACAAAATCTAACTTTCATGGGTAGTCTGGCTTGTGCTGGTTCCCTGGTCAGCATGTTTCTTGTGCCCTCCAATTTGATCATCAGAGATCGTCTGTGAGGTTCATGCATGTTACTATTCTTAGAGACTAAAGCAAATCAGAAAGAATCAGCTGATTTCTCTGTGGGAACACATATTTAAAAAAAATCTAATCAGAATATTTCTCCATAGTTGGGTTATGAAGAAGGTAGAACAGAAGCACATTTTTACAGCAGTAATAATTTTTCCTTCCTTTTGTTACATCCACTTTTAAAGCATGTAATCAGTGCTTCTTCCCCCTCATCCTACTTTTATTATCATCCCAGGAAAAAAAAGCCAGTGTAACAATGTAAAATAAATGGAACCACTTATTAACAATATACAAAAGCTACAGAAGAGGGCTGAATTACTGAAGCTATTGTGAGGAAATTTCAGCCAGGTGGTTTTTTTTCTCTCCTCTCATGCAAACCTCATTAACAAAGTACAGAGTGTACACCAGGAATGTAGGCTTTGGTCCTGGATGCCTGATGGGGCAGGAGCCTAGCAGGAGCCCCTGGCAACATGGGAACAGCATCCAGTCCCACTGCTGCTTTTCTGACACTGAAACCTTTTTTGGGGAGCACCACCCATGCTCATGGTTGAGCTAGTGACAGAAGTAGAGGCTGCAAATGTACGCAAGGTACCTTTAACTGATGAGCGCATGAGTAAATCAGACCAGCACTCGAGTACAGCAAGGAGATTTGCGTCAATGGTTCACTCTGCTGATGCAAGGGTTGTCCTTACATTGCACCCAAAAGCAAGCAGAGTTGGCTTGGAATGTTTACTTCTGAAAATGAATCATAAAATGGATTATTAAAATAGACCAAATCCTGAGTTCCTTGTGGGCATGTGTAATTTGTACTCACGGAAACTGCAGGAGCCTTCTTTTTTCCTGCTCTCAAGTAATTAGGAGTGAAACTGTTCAGCCATTCACATGCAATGAACTTGCTGTTCCCTCACTTACACTGCTATGTCCTGTTATACATTACACATCCAAGGATTACATATTTTATACACTTTTGATCTTGTGGTGGAAATAAATTTTACAAGCCAGCCAAACTTCTCTTAACCACGTATACATCTGCTGTCTCCCTGAAGCTTGCTGATAGTTAATTCCCTTCACATCTCCTGTAGCTGCACAAGAGGTACTGTTCCCAGTGCCCTTGCAAGGTTACAGCCAGCTCCCACCCCACATGACTAAATCAAAGCATTCCAAAAAACCAAAGGGACAGTCAAGTCTCTGGAATTTCAAAGCAAACATTTTCTGTATGTCTGGTGCTTCAACTCCTGCCAAGTCATTTCTCCTAGTAATCATGTGTTGTGTTTAGCACACCAGCCCAGCTTCTGACTCCCTTTCCACTGACAGAGCAGAGGCTTTGATTCTGGCCTGACATACACCTGGATAAACCCACCAAGGTCAACAGAACTTCACAGGGATAAACTGAAAAGAAGTAGACCCAGATTTGTGACTGTGTCCACATATATCATATAGTAAGAATGCACCATGATTTTTCCAGCACATCCATAGCCACACTGACCAACCATGCACAGGTGCTTTTCTGGTTATAGCGGGGGTCACTGTGGCAGGACACCAGGCAGCTTGTGATGCATAACACACTGTTGTCCCTCTAAGGACTGCTCAGTGTTCCCCTGTAGGTAGGGTGATCTCATATGGGACAGAGCTGCCAGCTTTGTGCCACTTCACAGACTCAAGGCTGTGTGGCTGACATCAGAAGGTCGGATCTGATACTGCAAGGGTTAAACTAGCAGGTCCAGACCCAACACTGGGCTTCACTCACCATAAAACCTAAGGACAGCTATAACTTCCCAGCTTAACTTCTACAAGAAAGAGCAGCTCGCTCTCTCCCTCTCTCATATACACACATATGCTGGTCTCACACTCTTTCCCTTCTGTCTTTACTCATTCAAACCCACTCTGAGTTTCTTTAAACTACAATTAGATAATGTCCCCATGTCTGAGTGAACCCCTTGTCTGGGTGATCCCCAGAAATCTCTCTCGTATCTGATGAAATAGAGAGTAGCTAAATTGCCAAAGGACTGACTAGAGGTATGGTTCTTTCTTTATAGCATAATCCCCTTTTGCCAGCAGTGTTTAAGGACAATACACAATACATATGCTTAACACAATACATATGCTTACACACACGTGCTTCTGAATTTTATTTCCTGCCAAATAAGGTGTTTTATTTTTGAATATTGTGATCTGTCTGTGTGTCTCATTGGAATTTTGGCAAGCCTGTGTGCTTGCTACCCTTGACCTCAGAGATCCCAAATGTAGGCACCATTTGAACTAATTTCCCCCCAAATTTCATTTTTTTCCTCTCTCTTCATGTACATGTGGCTCTTATTCACGTGCAAAAGCCCTGTGCCTAACAATACACAGCCAACCCTGCAGTAAATGTGAAGAGGACTGCTTCATTCCTTAAGGTTTCCAGTGTCCTCTCTCTGCCTTGAGCAACGTCCCACAATCTAATTTGCTTTAAATACTTTTCAGGAACTTGGTTAATCTGCTATTACTCATGCTTCTAATATTACAAGGAAGACCTTGAATGACATTTAGCTAACAGGCAGTGTGTAGCTACAGACATAATTATTTCTGAGGTAAAGACCTTGACTGAATGTGCATATGGCTTACATTTGTTTTTTAAGAGAAGCCCCTAATGAAGCACATTCCCTATCCCACAAGGCATAATAGTCTGCAAAAATGGTGGAGATGAAGTCTTGCCATTAATAATTAAATTTTTGTTGCTACCACAGTGGCAATCATTAGGCAATTACCTTTTGTCTTTGGAGCTATTTGTTCAGATAGGTTTGTAAATAGATCCCTGCTTTCATGAGTCTGATACATTAAAAATAAAAAAAAGAAAACCAGCAAGATACCTCCTGTTCCAGAAGATGCCAAGGACTTCTTCAAATATAATGTGTTCTGCCCCAAGCACCATATGCATTTTGTCTGCATTTTTTTCAGTCTTTGATGTATTTATTAACAAGCAGAAAGCAATATCCATTACTTTTACTACTTTCAAAATTGGTTGGAGAATTTCTGAGGAAGTATATAAACTCTGAATTGATGCAAGGCCACCACTGTCAAATACCTGAAGCTACTGGGATTGCTTCTGTGCTTAGCAAATCTTGCTCAGGGTGTACGTCCTAAGAACCACCTGCACGGTTTAGTGTTGTGACCTCATGCACAGGTGACCCAGACAGAGGAGGCAGAACTCAGGCACAGGTGTTATTGGGATATTTTTCATACTGTCACCAAACGGGAAACTATGGGTGGACTTAGTGACTGCAGCTGGTCAGGTGTCCTCAGCAAAGGCAGCTGTTGACCTGCTGATGCTGTGTCTTCCTCCAATGGAAACGTCCCTAGAAAGACTGGTTTCCCAGGACCCCAGGCAAGTCAGGGCTCACCAGTTTCCATGCAAATTCTTGGAACGCATACAGTTTAGACCCTGAACTTGTCTCAATACCCTCCCTCCATATCCATACCAAACTCCAGCTATGAGAACTGGAAGTTTGAAGGTGTTACATTTGTTGTTTTTGCCATAAGTTTTCTGACATCTGTAATATATTTGAGGTGCTGCTGCTTTTTGCTTGCTCCTAAACACACTTTTTTTTTTTTGGTGGAATAGAAGAAAAAAGATGGTTCTATACTTTGGATTGTAGAAGCTGTGTGTCAGTGAAACTGTATTAAGAAGAAGCTTGGGCTAAAAGCGTTTGCCACCAATAATGAACATAGTCATATCTTTTACTATTCACAAAGCTTGGGAAAAATTTTTTGGTATTTTTTGTTATGCAGCATCATTCTATAACACCTCTTGTGTAGGTAGGTCAGATAAAAGCACTTGTTAAGCAACTCACTTCAACTGTATCTTGGAATATTCAGTGTTGATGGTTTGTGGCTGAGCAATTTTCATCACACCTGACTCTTACTGTTTATTTGTTAATGTAAACTTTTGTAAAGCACCTGCAAAAACAACCTGAGTATCTGAGAAATGAAAACTTCTCTTTGAACTTCTCATGAAAAATACCAGTAAACAGTGAAGGATACTATTCAAAGAGACTTTAAGTTACTTTTTGGACAAAAATTATATGTAGGGAGCTGGGGTTACAAGTCCTGTTGCCAGGTGAAAATTAAAAAAAGTGGAATGCTGTATCACTTATTCCTAGACCAAACATTATACAAGGTGAAATTCAACGGCAAAGTTAACTATAAAATAAATCCAACAGGATTACAGAAGGGCATGGTAACCCTGTCCCTGCAGTGACCCATGTAATAGCTCTATGCTGGTGCTTGTGATGACATGTCAGCAATTCCACGTTAAATGTACTTTGAAGGCACATTAGCTTCTCTTCGTGTGTCTGGAGGTTTCCTTCACTCCTTTATGAACACATTTCAGTGTCTCCTACCCTCTTCCCCTTACCCCATGTTATCTGAGAATAGCATTACGTTGTTCTCTCCTGACCTTCCTCCTCAGCTGACTGCTGCACTGAGGAAAGTATTTTGAGATACCAACTCTTTTTTTTCCTCTTCTGTTTTTAGCAGAAATTCCTTCACAGCAGCTCGTTCGAAATAGCTGCTGTGTGTAAGGGATTTTGCAGCCATGTTTGCTTTAATGCTGGCAAACAGCTAACACTGCCTTCCTGAGACACAGAGGGAGAAGAGACAGACAAGCTCTAGAGCAGGGATGAGTGAGAGCACAAGGAGCAGGTCTGTGTGCCAGGTAAACACTGTCTGAGGTGAGTGGAATCAAATTTTCTTGGTGAACTGGGGGATGCATAGGTACCAGGGGATTTTTAACATCATATTTGATACTCGTGAATTACATGTTACAGAGCATTTTATATAGGCCCTTGTCACTTTGTTTCAAGTAGCTCCTCCAGAAAATCAGTTGTAAAATTCTAGGTTTGGCAGAGCTTAGAACACGATAGTTGCTCCACAGATGTTGTGGGTAGGCAGAGGCAGCCCGCCTGGATGAAAAAACCACAGGTTTCTTATTCTGAGTCCACAATTAAAACCTCCAAGTTTGAAGCCTGGCAAGGGTGAGGACAATTTTTCCATGAGAAACATAGCAGATGAAGCCTGTTTTCCCCAGGATTACTTCCTTCTCACTTCAGCCCCTTCTCTCTCCATAATCTCCACCTTCCCTGTTGTTTCACCTCTTTTCCATTTCTCACAGGCCATGGGAAGGTGGAGATTATGGAGAGAGTGTGTGGTTAATTACATCGTTAGGATGAAGGAGCTTTATTAAAATCCATCAGTTCATGCTATATGAAAAAAAAGGTACATTTCTTTTGCATGTATAGCTACTTTACTTTTTCAACACCTGCTTTTGTTTTTCTTGCTGAAAATTAACATGAAGTTTTTCCTTGTGCCTCTTATACTGTTCCCTTTCACAATGTGCTAACACCTATGATGGGAAAATGGCCACAGACATGTTGAAAGCAGTAATTGAAATTATCCATTATTCCTCAGAGTCCCATTTGTATTGCCAATCTTTAAATTTTATAAGAAAGCTCTCAAAGTTCTGGTCCTTGAATTAAATTGATATTTCTGTAATAAATCAATTGCAGCTGAGCTGTTTGAAACTCAAAATATAAGTAGAGAGAAGTTCCTTTTTAACACCTCATTATCATTAGATATGCATCATACTTCCAGATTTGGAGTTGATGCTGCATACAAATGACAGTGAACAGCTTGGGCTATTTTAGACCAGGGAAAACCCCATAACTGATAGACACAAATTAAAATGTATCCTTCCAGCAGTCATGTATGGTGATCCCAGATTTTCTGGGGGCCTCTGATGTGCAGGGAGAAATTCCTCCTTTTCGTTTTTTTGTTTTTTTTTTTTTTTCTCTAAATATTTTAAAATCTGAACCTTCCAAACCTCACCCCTACTCTACGCTAGCAAAATCAACTAGAACAATTAATAGGGGAAAAAAAAATAAAGCTTATATTCCATTTTACTAATTCAAAAGAGAAAAGATCTCATATTGTGGTACTATGAATTCTGTATGGGCTATCACAGAAACAAAACACAGAAAGCAAGGTTAAATGAGAAATGGACATCATTGTAGCCCTGAACAATTCACTTAGTATTTCAGGAAGGGGAAGACTTTACACTATCAAGCAGACGCCTGTACCACCCCAGTATTACAGCCTCTCTTTTTTTAGGTCTGGAAAGCATAAAAGAGGAGTAATATTACTTTTGGGAGACTCTGCCTAGCATAGTTTGTGTGGGAGTTTTCTGAAAGTTTGCCCTGATGAATGATTTACCGGAACAGTAAAAAGACCAAGAAAACGCTGAGCTGGCATCTCAAGACAGATTACTTTCTTTACCCACTCTGTCTTCACCCAATCCTTTAAGAACTTACTGTAATGATTAATTTTCCAGAATTCTAAAACTGTTGAAGTCCAAGGCCTATGACTATCTAATATCTCTCCTGGGATAAAGACACATCATGGTCTTGAACTGAATCCTGCCTGGTGCATCCACATGTTTACTCTGGGTATCCATTTGTTTTACTTGTTACCTGAATTTTCCTACAGAGTCATTGGGCTTTTGATATTTTATAACGCTGCATGTTTCACTACTAAACAAAACACAAAACGCCCTCCTTCTTTATATTTGTTTCATCAAAATTATTTGTTTCAGTAATGGTATAGACAAAACCAGCCTCACAGGGAGGCAAGAGGGAAGATGCCAATAAAGGCAGAGAAGACAGAAAATGGACATAGAAAGAAAAGTCTCCACATACTCAAGGGGCTCCACTGCTTTTCTGTAATACTGGTGCCTCATTGCACCCATGAGGAGTTTAGCAATACACATAAAAAAGAAATGGTGGTAGGAGACACATGGAGGAGAACAATTAAGGACAACAATGAGAAAAAAATTTACAGGAATAATTGTGCCTTGTTAGAGGTATGATCATAAACAATGATGTGTATTTCTGGTGATAATGATCCTGCAGTTCACTCTCTCCACTTATTCCAACTCCCCCCACAGTGCCACTACTGTCTAATATTTATGCAAAAGATGAGTTAGAAAATTAGATTCCATTATAAAAGCATCAGGTATAATAAGCAAAGCTATGGAAAAGAACCTATTCTGCTTATGCACCTGTCATTTCTAATGGTTTTGACCACCCACCCATAAACATTTGATTATTAAGTCTCATATTCTCTTGATTTTACTGAAAGAGAAACTGAGGCAGAGAAAAGCTTGTCTACCAAGCAGCTGGGCTAGGCACTGGGCTAGCCTGAGTTGTATGCTTTAACTGTTCATGATGCTTCTATATAGAATATTATTAATTACTGGCAATTCGTAGTGAGCAAACCCATATGAAGGTGTTACTAGCAGCGTGTGAACACAGGCAGAAGAGCTCCCCAGAGGAGCTCCCAAACACTCACAGTTTTAATAGCCATTAGAAACTCACATTGGGAACAAAGATCTTTTAAAACATTGCTCCCACACTAATCTTGATGACGGCAGATAATTAGTCAGCAAACCCAAGCTCGGGGACTGCTTACTGAGCAAGGAAAACCTCGTATCCACAGTGCGGCTGCGACTGCAGGCTGGAGTGCCTCGCAGTGCTAACAAAAGCAACTACAAAAATATTTTCAAGACCTTTAGCAGACTCGTGCAGGACAACCTATCCAACTACCACTACTGGACTGATCAACTCTCAAAACCGGGAGGGAGAAATGGTGCTAGTGATGCAGACACTGCCAGCGGGGCACTCAAAGGTCAGGCTTTCATCCCCTATTTAGCAGTAATTTGGTATGTAAGAGCTGCATGAGCCTTTGAAGCTCAGTGCTGCTGTTTTTAAAGGCTCCCATCAACCAGCCCATAGTGTAACTGAAGCAGAAACAGCAGTGTAATAGCAGACACAGTATTCTTCTTGCAGAGTCTGCAGTTCTGTGACATGTCTGCTTCACTCTCCTCTCACGGCGGACAAACCTCCCATCAGGAACGAGTTAACAGGGACAACGAGGAGCAGCACTGACAAGCAACAGCTTTGGAGGAAGGCAGCAATGTATTTAAAAAGGAAAAACCACCACGAAGAAGCCCGCAGAAAAGTCACATTATTTATTTTTCTGGGAGGTGAGTGGGAAGAGGTTCAAAGCATGGCTGCTGTTATGCTATTTTGGCACAAGAAGTACTTTTCCAAATTCAAATCTTCCATCAGGCTGGCTTGGAAAATGGCATGTGGTTTATAACTATGGCTTGTTCCTTTCAGCTTTGCCTCATCTTCCAGGTTAAAGTCGCAGCTGGGAGCATATCTGGGAGAAGGGAGGAGCATGCAAGAAACAGAGTATTCCCAGTGTGCTTCCACTGGCTGGCCCTGGGATCTGCAGGTAGTAAACACAAGCACTTTCCATAAAGGGACCTTGCTTGGCAGGATACCGAGGGGAAAAGAGGGACTATTGCTGAGGTGGGGAGCAAAAAGAAGTTATTTGCTGGCAGAGAAGAAAGGAATGAAGGATGCTGAAAGGGTACTGGGCAGCTGCTTTTCCGGCTGCTTTGGGAGCCAAGGGAAGAGCCTTTGATCTGCTGAGCAGGCCTGGGCTTGCAGCCAGGACCTACATCCTTTCTCCAGCACTGACAGCAGGCTCCCTTGCTAGCTCCTCTCTGATTGCCGAGTCAAAAAACAAGTGACGTAACTCACACAGGGACCTCACTGAAACATTTCCATTATCACCAGCTCTGCAGAAAACATATGCTACAGATGCCTCAATCTCAAATTATCTTCTTGTCTGAGGCAGAACAAAAAGGAGAAAAAAACCCATGAGGTCCTCTGGATTACATCTTGCCAAGCCTCATAAAACCCCTTCTGGCATACTGGGGGATTAAGCAAACCCATTGGTTCTACAGGGGAACTACCATGTCTGCATATCACCTTGGCCAAGCAAGCCCTCCTCCAAATGTTTATGTGCTATTATTACCACTTGTGACTGGGAGATTTAAATAGGAATACAGATTCCAGACCTAATATAGCTTCCAGACCAATACCTCAAATAACGCCATAAAAAATGAGCTGTTTAAAAATAATTGCCAACAATATTTAGTTTAGAGTGATGTGGAGATCAGCCTGCTTGATTTGTGGTGTTGCCTAAGAGAGGGGAACATAAAGGCAGCCATGGTCCTCAGCTCTCAGACCAAAACTACCAGAGTATAGAAAATTTCCTCCAGCACCAGCATGTCTTTAGTCCTTGCTGGCATAACATTCTATTGCCGTGGCTGCAGGTAAATTCTGCTTGGACATGACCTAGGCTTACATCTTACTCCAGAACAGCCAGAATGTGAAAATCTCATCACTTGAAGCACAGAAACACGCTACGTTCTGTGAACCAGAATTGTATGTTTTTGCATGACGTAACCAGAAATTAATTTTACCTTCTTTGCAGCACAACAGCTTTTACACTGTTGTCTCCTCTACCTTTTGATGCTCACCATCACTACTAGGAGTACAACCTTGCAAGACACTGGAAGTACTGACTCAGGGATTTGGATGGTGCAATAAAGTCAACACAACCATTCTGTTGTTTCAATAATGCTTCCATCTTGCTATCAGGTAATTGTTGCTTTGTGATGATGTTGCTTGAGTGGCAGCTGCAGCTTGTCTCAGGCAGGGTCACCTGCAAAATTAGGTCTCCTCTAACCCTTCTTTTCTCAAGGCCAAACAAATCCAGTTCTTTCCTCATATGACAGACTTTCAAGCCCTTTGATCATCCTTGTTTCCCTTCTCTGGATGCTTTCCAGCCTGTTCACATGTTTTTACTCCATGGAAGGTTCCAGGGGACACTACCAGCCCCCTTTCTCCCTGCCACACCTGCCACCTGAGCTTTGAGCAAGCTGAAATTGCTCTTCTAAAGTCTACAACCTTTGGTTTAGTACTAACCTTCACACCAGAATTTTAGATCCCAAACTCCACAATACTGTGATAGCCAAGGCTATCACTGACCAAGATATTTCAAAGCAGGTTTTCTCAGCTTCTGAGTCCAGCAGTGCCTCATTCCTGCTTGGCACATCTCTTACATTTGTATGAGGAAGCAATCGTCCTAGGCACTCCAGGAACTTGATGGATAACATGTGAGTGGCTGCACTGTTCTTCCAACAAATGTCTGGACAGCTGAGGTCACCCACATGAACCAGGTTCTGTTAACCTTCCAAAGCTTGCTTAAGTGACCCAAATATGGCATTGTTTGTCTTATTGTCTTGGTTTGGAGGTCAGTAGTAGTTGCCTACTGAAAGATTCCCCTTGAAGATGACTTCTCTGATTGTGACCCAAAGACATTCTGTAGGGCTTCCACAGTTGCCATGGCTGACTTCTACGCATCAGAAGCTCCCCTTAACAAAGAGTGAGACTCTTCCAGTTTTGCCCTGCCTCTCTCTTTGAAACAGCCTGTAGCCATCCACCACAATCCTCCAGTCATGTGACTTGTCCCACCATTTTTCAGTTATTCCTATGAATAACTCTGCTCTTGATGAAACTCTTAGTCCCTGGTGCCATTTGGGGCACCAGTTTCAATCTAAGATGCTGTCTGCTGCTGTTCGTGTGGACAGAACCTGCAAAGACTTTGTTCTTTTTTCGCCTCCCAGCTTCTAACTTTTACTGAACCTTTCAGATATTGAGAATACATTTTAAACAGTTTTATGAAGTTGGGTGTATTGAGAAAAGAACAAATGACAGAATATCAGCAATGCGTTTTGAAATCACTGGCTAAATTTTGCCTTCTAGCACACACAATCAATATTTATAGAGGGTTTTTTGAATCTATGTACCTCATTTTTTTTCACTCTTGAGTGCCAATTGTGTGCCATTACTTACTAGTCTGATGTGATATCCTTTGCAATTCCTTTGTAGATTTTAATTTACTTTAATTAAGAAGATTATTTTGATTTATTTGCATCATTGCTTCTTGAACAATAGAGTAAGAACAAATAGAGTAAAAATAAAACATCTACATAGTTTTGCACATTTCATAAAAACAACAGATTTTCTTCCCTAGCTTTCTGCAATTCAATTTCAGCATTTTTGACACACTTATATCAAACCCACACTTTAAAATAAAATGTCTGTCAAATAGAAAAGAACAACACCGATCAGGAAAGAAATTACGTTATCCATCTTCCAACTGCACATTGCAAAAGTTGCAGTTTCCTAAAATGGACAACTTTGAAAAAGTAGCTGACAGTTCAATTTTTAAGAGAACTGAACAATGAGATTTTCTGCTATGTTAATACTTGAAGCTTTATTTTTAATTTGTCATCAGTAATAATCACAGGAGTGCAGAGATGTCAGTAGCTGGGTTTACAGGAACTTAACACATAACTAGAGATAATGCTGCAGAACACTGCAGCAAGGACCTCCTCACTCTGTGCCCACAGCTGCATAGAGGGTTAAACCAAACACGTCAGTTGAAGGATTTGTTAGAATTGTCACATGGCAAGGTATTAAAAAGCTGCAATTTGGCCCAAAGAGGTGACACCAAAAAAAAAATAATCATTTTGTCATGACAGATTTTGCCTGCCATTGTCTTTTTGAAGGTGAAGGCACATGATGACTTGTTTTTAATTATGGCTGGGAAGCAGGTGTCCATAGCCTCCATCAGCCTTTGTCACTCACCTTCTTGAGGCTGTGTCAACAAGAACCATTTGGACCTTCCTTCTGGAACTCAGGGCCAAACAGCCCAAATATGAAGATCAGGAGGAAGACCTAATGCCAGTAGTTCTTCATCTAGTAGCTCTTCTTTCTATCCTGTTCTGATGCCTGTGACTGTGCCAAATGACTCATTCATTTAAAGGGCATCACATACTTAGAGAGCTTTCTAAATTGGTACCATCCAGATCCTACTTAGCAAAGCAGGCTCCTGGGACATAGAGCTGGGACTTAGCCTGCTGGAAAACCAGCTCAGGCTATATGCTTTTGCAATCTGCTGGTAATGAAAACCAGCAGTGTGCCTCCTAGGCCTCTTCTTCAGCCTGTTGACAGTTCTATGTGTTTAGTATGTAACTGGCATCAGACAAAGGGAGGAAAGCCTATAGAGTCAGAAATAGAAAACACTTGCTAAACCAGATGCATTGCAGCTATCATAGTTTCCACTTATTTTTGTACATCTTTAATAATTGCCAATCTGAAACGGGACCAGCTGACAGGCTGCAATATATAACAAATATGTTCATGTTTATATATGTCCCTAGTTTCCTTCCCCAAATGTGCACGTTTGAAAAGCCTCATGTTTTGCAGCCTCACCCAAACATCTGCAATCATTTATACACTAAAACAGCTTGCCATCTCAGCCTAGGTTTTTCAGTGCACACTACAACTGATGTCATTTTGGTATTTTGTATTTTCAAAAGAAACAAATATGTTTCCAGGCAAACCACATCACAGAACATGCCACGGTTATCAGTTCAAAGAGCCTCACTGGCTCAGCAGCTAGTGCTGTGTTTCATCTAGTCTTGCTGAGGTCAGGCAGGGAAATGTTAGCCCAGGAATACACATCTGTGTGTATACAAACAGCGTCAGTCTTCAGTTGTTCTCTCCTCGACTGCCCCCTGAAATAATCCTCTGCAAAGCACAAGAGCTGTCAAGTACAGGCTTCACCAAGGGTAGACTTTCATACGAATCATGCTAAATTCTGGAGTGGATGTGTTTTTTGTGTCATTTTAGGGATGAAGGAAAACAGACTGATGGAAATGGAGATTGTTACCACACTGGGCCATCACATTACTATAAAGAGGTACCTTAAACTTGTATACAAAAGTGTGTTTTGCTTACATTTTGTCTTTTCTGTAGCCAACACCTGAACTAGGGTGAGAAATATACTCCCAAAGGATCCCAGAAAGCAGAAGTAAGACAAGGATTCAGGATGGACCACTGAAACCTTTGCTTCTCCAATTTACCAAAAGAAGCTGGACGTAGTTTAGGTTTCCAAAAGACCCACCATGGATCCAGGTTCCAGTAACAGTGATTAGACTGGACACAGCAGAGGCAAAACAGAACTGGCTCTGGGGCTGCTCCTGACTAACATGAACATGGTTTGAGTTAGCAACCTCATGCAAATCCTGGGCTGAGGCCTATGAAACTTTTCAGAAGCAAATTCATGAACTTGCATAAATGAAATTAAGGTGTCATAGTAAAGGGGATGAGTGGATGCTAACAGCTCAGCATCATCAGGCATTGATTAAACACTTTGATGATGTTGATGACAGGCTAACAGTGATAAAATTCCATAAAGTTCTGAAGGCATCCAGTAAACTTTCTAAAGAAATATCCTCTACTGAAATTAGAGGAACAAACTGTTCCAGGGACTCAAAGGAGTGATGAGTTTTTTAATATGTAAATCCTTTGGATTTACCTTGGTAAGTGGGTTTGAACATAGCTGAGATAGGGAAAATATGCTGTAGCACAAATGTAGACATTGTATTTCAGATGAGGTAGAAGGGCTTCAGTTTCCAAAGACCACAAACATCAAATGAAGTGTCTTAATACCTTGACATAACAACTTCAGATAGAAATGAAGAAATCATAAAAGGTGGCTGTAAGAGTGACTCAGAGTTTTACCCTTGGAAATCAGTCCCTGTGTTGCCACTGGGACTACTGTCTGGTGCTTCTCTTCCCTCTTTGAGGTCTGACATATGGAGACACACAGTGACATGACTAAAATAAATCTTATCATCGATTATATGTCCTCATGAAAGGGCTCCAAAGGGTGGGTGTTCTTTAAAGTAGGCATTCAAAAGTACAGGTATCTAAAAATGTGTTATTAAAGGAGAGCTATATGAGCTTTACAAGCCATACTTTTCCAGGGGCAAGCTGATCTTCTTTTTTCCCTGTTCTTACCATTGAAGATTTCTTTTCACAGACCCAGATCCTGAAAGATCCTAGTGAGAAACGACTCCTCATGTTACAAATGCCTCCTCTGCTGTCTCTACAACCTGCCTGGCAGAGCCTTTTGAGCCTTAAGGTAATATCACAGTGATTAGTTCTGAAGTCATGCTTGGCATTTCAGATTTTAACTGTTTATGGTGCTCTTGGGTTTACACAGATATGACAGCTCCAATGTTTGCTGTTGCACTTTTGTCTTAAGAGGTATTCACCATGGATTTATGTTTTGGGCGATGACAACATACTGCTTCAGGTCTATAAAACAGTTTATTTTGGATATCTGTACTTAATGGAGGACAGTTGCTACAGCCACAAGCTCCTGTGCAGCTTCTACCCATTTCCCAGCAAGCCAATGTTCTCCAGGCCAAACATCAGGATTGATCATAAAAGCTGCTGTAGAAAAAATGTTTTTTCTCGTCACTTCAGTGCTACAATGCTGTTTCAGAAGAAACATCTGTACTACTCAGGAGCTGTGAGCAAGTCACAGAGAAATGACACACAGATGTGTTTAAAAGTCTGTAATGGAAATGTCCCCAGTGCATGGGCTGTTCACAAAGGATCACTTCAGCTCCTTCCAGAGCATGTATTAAGGACAACATTTGATGGTAGTTGTCTTCAGTAGTAGCAGGCCTTTCCCCTCTTTCCCTTTCTTTTCTTATTTCACTATTTTAAAAAAAAATTATGTCCATATTCACAGCACTGAGAGAAAATAGCTGTATTAACAGAGTTGGAGAGAGAAAGAAACTGAAACAGGACCAGGGATACTGTATCACCACATCACTTCTGAAGACAGCATGCTACTATGAAAATCTAACTTTAGGTGTGCAGAGAGCCTCCGACTTTACACTGACTATGAGACCAGCCCAGGGAGTTTTATTTCCCTAATCTGAAGTTGGTTTTATAATAACTTCTACTTCATATTGTAGGAAGTATCAAATTTATACTGATTTATACTGATTTTTACCTTCAAAGTGAGAACCAATGAATTACTTTGCAACCAAGGAATCATGCCTGACTTCACAGAGATACTGATACTTAAACAGATTTGTAAAACCAAAACTACTCGAACATCTGTTCTGCATAGAGGTTTCTGAGAAATTCACCTATCTACATCATCAAATACCTAAATACAGTTCTCCTTCTTTACATTTAAAATGGTGTAGTTGAGGCAAGAGTGTGATTCCAGTTCTCCCAGAGTTCTCTTTTACCTATTGGAAGAAAAATGTTTACTGCCTGGATAATTTATGTATGGTTCTGTTTTAATTAATCAACAATTAAACACCCACCTCTAATAACGCCCAGATCTTTTAAAAGATCTTGACAATGCAAGTCATCCACCCGGATGTATGAAGCATCTTCTATGTTCGCCACTGTAACAATGCCAAGATCCTCTTTTTGTGCTGGTGAGCTCTGTAAAGCTGACACACCTAAGAAGAGAATAGGCTTATCTCCATTAGATCTTACATACCTGCAATAAAACTGTTAGGAAAAATAGTTTTGTTGCAGAATCCTTCACCTTGGCAGCATTGTGAAAGCCAGGGATACACAATTTATCGGGCTCAGCCAGGATTTACTTTGATATTCATCAAAGAAAGGGTGATTTTTACACAATACCCTTTTGAGAATAGAAAAGAACTTTGAAGTCTTCTGCTGAAAAGACAGGTGAGCTGATCATTGCTTCATATTCCACAGGTGACACTCAGTGTAATGGCTGTGGAAAGTTAAGCACCGTTTCAATAACAGAAACTAAAAGCAGTCAGAGCAGAAGCATTCATTACATGCACAGAAAAAGCAGACAGTGACTCTCCACTTTAGTCCTTTGTCTTGGAAGTTCAGCAGTGAATTGGAGAAGCTTTCCACCTGCCCCAGCATTGTGTGAAGCGTAATGGAATTGGGTCAGTTCGTTCATTGAAATGTTCTTCTAAAAGATACGGGCATAGATTCACCATGGGGCTGACTGTGAGTTTTCTTTCAATCAGTTACTGCAAACTGAGCAGCTGTAAGAGCCTCTCTATGGAGAGGCCAGGGGATGCACCTTTTCTGGTTGTGGCCAGCTGAAACTTCATGAGCAGAAGGCGGCCAGACTTTTAGCAGGCATTAAATGCAAGCATAGTTGCTGAAAGAGCAGCCTATTTCCAGCATGTAGATAACCCACTCGCTTCTTTCCTAACTGTGTATCCAGATTTGCTTCCATGGAAGACTAGATCAGCTGGAGAGATGGTTGCAGCCTGGTCATTTTTCACATGCAGGACTCAGAGGAACCGAGACTCTGAGGGTACATGGACTTTAATCAGTCAAGGCACAGGCACTCTGACCGAGTATGGGCCTGTGTGGATGGACCAGGAGAAACAACTCCTTTAATAAACAAGTGGAAAAAGCTACTTCTTATTGCCTGCTCATCTGGCTCTTGACACTGAACTGCAAGGCTCTACTATTGTGAAGAGATGTAAAAAATTTACTGGAGGGTGAGTGGGGGCTACGCAGCAACTGCTTTGTACAAAGAATTGCTACATTGGAATCAGCACTGAAAATTGGTGAAGAACACCAACTCTTTCGAATATCATTAGAATTAATGGTTTCATCATTTACATTTTGTAGAGTCATGTCACCTGAACATTTTTCGTTGGGTAGAAACCTCACACTATTTACAAAGTGTGTCCTGAGGCACTTCTTTCTCCAGTAGAACAATAACTCCCTCTGGTGTTTGCAGCTATTGTTACTGCCTCAGCCACAGGGAAACCCTGCCAGAGGAAGGAAACCCTGCCAGATGATGTATGAACTACAAACATTGTTTCCTTAACGGATGGCATTTTACAGTTTGGGTAGAAAGGCCATTGAAGCTCCCGGCCGGCCCCAGGGATGCTCAGGTCTGCAGGGAACATCACTGCATCGGGAGAAGTGGAATGCCGAACTCCGCTGCTGCTGAGGGCTCATGCTGCCAAAGACTCATTTACATGCTCCCTGCATTTATTTAATTACACGAACAGTAGGCTTATTGCAACGTGTCTGGATGCTTTATTTGATGAATGCTGGAACTTACCAATCGAGTCCTGAGAGGGTTGGGATACACATAGAGATATGTCAAATGGCTGGATGATAGTTCAGAGTTAATGAATTGCTGTGCTCAGCTCTTGGGACAGACAATGTGGAACTGTCATTCAGCTGCAAACATATTTACAGGAATGCTGTCACAGCTTTGAGGCTCAAATATGACCTACAAGTAAGTTACAAGCTACGTCTGCAGGCAGAGGAAGCAAAATGAAATGCAAGAGAATTAAGCTCCTGCCCTTTGGGATAGATGTTATCTATCTATTGCCATAATAATGCTGGTTGTCAATTTTCTTAATCTAAAATTTACTAGAAAATCGAAACTTTTAGTCTTCAATATATATTGCACAATAATTTTTAAGTACACACTCAATAATTTTTTTTTTCAGATTTCAGCTGTGATCAGATGATGAAAACATATCTCAAGACAAGATGAAAGACACTAAATGTTTGGTTATGCATTTTGCCAAAGAGAAGAGGCTATTTTGAAGGGCTGTTTAATAGAAATTTCTTCCTGTGATCATTCAACTGGATGCTCACTCCAAACAGCCCAGAGGCTTTTTATATGTGACCTAAATGTCTGGATTTTTTTTCTCTTTTCTTCAGCATATCACAGAACAGAAATCTGTAAGCTGATTATTGTTGCTTAATTCACTTCTGAATGCAAACATCTTTGCATATTTTAGACACTGCTATATAGAGCTGAAATCAGAAAAGCTAAAAGAGCTTGAAAGCTCAATCTAAATCCCAACTGTCTGTCTCCCTGACCAATGCCTTGTATTATACAAAGTGTGTAACCATCCTACACCTTTGATGTAAAACAACTCTCTTTTAATGTGCTGTAATCTCTCGTTCTCTTTGTCTCTCAAATAATAATCCTCTTGCACATGGTAATCCTCAAAATCACATATGCTCTTTAAAGCTTTTCTTTTGGAAAGTATTCACACCCATTTTTCTGGGCACTGGTAACTAAATATTACAGAAAACCTGATTCTTCTGACTTTGACCAAGACAGTCTGAATTTTTTGTATTCCACATTTACTGCTTGGCTGGAACTGGGTCAACAAAATGAGCAAACAGTTTCTAGTGTCCAACAGAACCACAGCGTGCAGACTGTTTGTTTGGCCAAGGCAGAGGCACAAGATGTTTGGAAGAGTTAACAGGAAACAAGTAAAATGACATTTTTAATTTGGGTTATAAGACAGAGAATGAAGTTTAGTTGTCTAGAGTGATTTAAGAACATGTTGTCCTGGACTATTAAAACAAACTAGTAAAAGAAAAAATTCTCTCCTCCTCAGCAGTAATAATCAAGTCCCCTAGCACTGCCTCCTGAACACTTACAAACATGCTACTTGCTACTCAAAGTTTCATTACTGTAAGGTTAAATATTTTTAGATATTGCCACCTTAAATCAAAGGTAGAGGTTGAGACTAGAATTACTTTGTCAGATCCACATGTTGATTTAAATGATCTATCATGACAAAAGGTGATGATTAGAATGGAAGTCTCATCAGGTGAGTTGCAAGGTCCTAAATGACATAAACTGCATTAATTGCAGGACATGATGAATATGAGCCTAAGAGTTCAAAAAGAGAGATCTATTAAAAGATCTTAGAAGATCTTTTAATTTGTTGGTAAATGTGCACATTGCCATAAGGCAATTGCAGCAAGCTAAGAGGAGTGCTGAGGCACAGCTTCCATGGACCACACAGCAAAACCAGCTGATCTGACCACGTCATCTTATCTGTCCAAGCCCAGCCAGTTTGTCTCACTCACTCCCTAAAAGATCAAGCACAGAAATTTTTCCATGTCTGTTTTTTACAGAGAGTAGGGTCTGCTGTTCTGTCAGCAGGGCAGATCCTGGTGTCTTAAGGGCGTTTTATTTTTCTGCCCTTGTTGGGAGGTGCTTCCCCCCATCCTTGGACATGGGAATTACCTGTCCATAACCCCTCTGTGTTGACCTGTCCTACACAGACATGTTATCCCCCGTCTTCTGAGCCTCAGAGCAGGCAGAGGGAGGGATTAGTCCTGGGCTCTGGGGCAGCTGCTGACTCACAGCAGCTGCCCCAGGGATGATGGATACGCAGAGACGAGCTGAACAGCACAGCTCTCTGGCGTCACGAGTTAGTGTTTCACTGAGCTTGTTATCTGACCTTGTCACTACAAGAGGCTAAAGTTGCTCCTGAATTTCTGTGAAACTGTCATTATTGTACAAAATCAAGATAATTTTGTACTTCCTTCAAACAATTTATAATCTATACCTCATGAGTCACAAACCAGAACACAAACTTCCCAATTTCAAGGGTCTGAGGAAAGGGCTATTGATGGTTTCTCAGCCTAAGCAGCTTTGAACTTCTGATGTTTCGGGATACCTCACACATCTGCAGGTCCCTCTTTGCAGTGAACTGTGGTAGCACATGTGTGGTAGTTCAAAGAAAGTCACCCAGGCTTAACAAGAACAATAAATAGTACCAATAAACACTCCAAGTTGAAGTGGGCTGCATGTGGGAATCAGGCAGTACTATTTCTAAAAGAAAGGCAGGAAATTGGGCTCTTTTATGCCATTTCAAATGTTTACAGTAAATCAGCAAAATTAATGGTTGTAGCAGATAGAAACTCTGCTCTGACTGAGAAATTCATTGTACTCCAAGCAAACTAGCCAAATATTAATTTCCTTACAGCTGTTTTCGCCATTTATTTCCTTGATTTCCCAAAACGATGTCAGCTGAATTTTCTCATGAGTGCAAACATTTGTGTTGCAAAAAATGAGAAACTCAAGGATTTAGTCAATTTTTAGGAAATAAAGCTAACTTACCAACTCTAAGTGCTAATCTTCCCATCTCACATGAAATACAGAAACTTCAGGTAGATATAAAACAGTTAGGTAACCTGACTCTTTGCACAAACATTTCGATTCTAAACATCAACAGCAAACACCTGTCAAAAGGAACCAGGTTTAACTTGGCGAGCCAAAAAAAAGTGAGGTATAACACCAAGGCTACAAGCAAGGTCTCTAGGAAGATGCAGAACAAAATTTTTTAGATGCAGCAGAAATATCAATGCATATAAATGTAGATGTTGCAGATGCATCAATACATACAAAAAAAGGTAACCTTATCTCTTCCATTTCTCTCTCTAAGGAGGATTAAAAGTCCAGCTATCAGAGTGAGCACCCTTCCTTTCTTTAGTCCTCATCTAGATGACGACAAACCACTCTAGTCTGCCAAAGCTTAAGCAATCACTTTCCCAGTCTTCATCAACTGTATTGATTAGACAAGCACAATTATTAAATTTTGAAATGCATTCCTTTGTTCACTTTCTGAACTTTTAAAATCAGTGCATTCACTCCTAAATTACTTGCTTTAATGTTGATGGAAAGACAATTTACTGAGGTAACTATATACATTAAAACAATTAAAAAAAAATCTTAATTGAAATGATGTTACATGAACAGAAATTAAAATAGAAGCAAATTTAAAACCTATGCTATTACTATAAGAAGAAGAAAACTTAATTATTCAGATGGGAAGCTTAATGTTATCAGCACTCACAAGACTAGAATCAGAAGGTCTAGAGTAAAATTCAAGGTCCAATTCCCTTTTTATTTAATTTTTTTCATCAGTGATACAGGGCTAGTAATCCTTACTTTTCTCATTTGTAGATTGTTGCAAGGATGAAAAATACAGTGTCAATATTGAGTACTATCATAATTAGTTTTATAAGTGGGAATGGAATAATAAAGATATATCATAAAAACAAAGAAATTGGGTATTTGAAGCCATAAATGCACAATACTGAACACATCAAGAAATAGTAACAGACTGGTGAGGAAAAGAAATTAATCTTTTTTTTTTCAGTGGCAATGAAGCAAAATTTCAGAAATAATCATATGACTTCTTTCCCCCCAAATATTTCCTACTAAAGAGGTCCATCCTGAATTCCTGTTTCTGGAGTTAACTTTTGAAAGTTAACACTATCACAAGTGCAACTATCTTTTGATGCATGTATGGGTAGAGTCTAAGATTTTCACTTTACAGGAGAAAGGTTGTATAGACAAAGAATAGGAGTATGTAACTAGTAAAATTTTGTAGTTAAAAGGATTCTAAAACAGCTAGTGATACATGAAAAAAACCCTACAAAGTCCTTTATAATTATCTCTCTGTATTAAAAAACTTTCCAACCGGAGAATTCACAGAGTAAATAAACAGCATAATAGTACAACTAACAACAAAAAAAGAAACAAATCTCCTTAAAATATTAAAATTAATGTCAGCAGAAATCATCAGTCAGAATTGAAGATAACACATGGCAAGCATAATCAGCTTACTATTTTTCCAGGCAGTCAGTAGAACAAGATGAATGACAAACCTTACCAGTTACAGCATTTTATCACTTGCTTATAAGCTAGTTTAGCCATATTGCCCCATAATATGTCTATATATCAGGCAAAGGTGTCTATGATTTTTTGAATCATAGACATAAGCTGTTTACCTCTTCTGCACAGTGGATTTTTAGGATTCACTCCACTGACAAACATGGGAGTTAAATGCTATGGAAACTTTGTCGCTTTAACTTTTTTACTCCTAATCTCAGCAAAACTTCACAGCAGCAAGCACCTCCTTATTATTCAAAACAATGTTACTTAGTGGCCCTGTGGCAAGTTTCCTTTCAGTCAAAATTAAGTTACATTTATGGTTGAAGCACAGAAATTCCAACTCAACTCCTGTTCTAGGTGTTCCTAAATCAATAGCAAGGCTTAAACTCCCATATCTAGTTTCATTTATTTAGGTTGCAGAAACAGGCACCGATGTAGTTATTCTTTTAAAAATAAACTCAAGGTCATCTTAAATTCCATTCTAAAAAAAAAAAAAAAAACACCAGAATTTTAGAAGCAATTAAGTGAATCATGAATACAGCACGGATAACCTGCAGCAAGGTGTATGAACCTTGTTATTTGCTATGGATGTGTCAATGCTTTTTCTGACCTGAGGATCCCTCTGTACATTATGTAAAATGAAGATAAGACTAAAATGTCAGAATTTTAAAAGTGACTCTAAAACTATTAGATTTTCATACTGCCACTCTTACTTGCATGGTGCTACACTTTTCTGTTCTGATTAAAATGTGTAAGAATTTTAAAATGAGCCAACAGGACATCAAAAGCAGAACACCATGATACCACAAGTGTGCTTGTGGACCAGCCAGGACTGCTGATAAAAGATGGAAAGTGGTTTGGTGAGCACTTCCATCAGCTCCCTCAGTGCTCCTTCAGTGCCCTTGGGTGATCCCAGCCAGCCCCACAGACCTGTGTGTGCCTAAGTAGTGCAACAGGTCACTGACCATTTCCCCTTGGATTATGGGGGCTTCACTCTGCTCCTCATCCCTGTCTTCCAGCTCAGGGGGTGGGGACCTGGAGAACAACTGATCTTACAAAGATTGAGACAAAGAAGACCTTAAGTACCTTGGCCTTTTCCTCATCCATGAGGATGTTTTCCTTTCCATTTCAAAGTAGCATTAAAACCTTCAGTTAGGATATGCAGGTCTATCACTATGTCAAATCCAAGCTTTTAACACCAAAGACATGATTAGTGTTGTCAGATCTGTCAAAATTCAACACCTTCAGCAGATATTAAATGTAGTAGCACTAACTCTGTTGTTGGCAGCTGGTTGGCTCTAGCAGGGCTTGCCATAGGACCAACCCTCTCTGTGAGGGTTCCAAGCCTCCCTGTCTCCTTCTGCTCCCAGAAATCCCTTGGGGTGACCTTCTGGGCTTTTCACCTCCTCTAAAACACTCTGGGAGAGCCTGAGCATAGGGAAAGCTTTCTTGATGATGGAGGGACAGTGAAGGGAGTTAACAGGTGGCTAGTGGCTTGACTTTCTGTTTAATTGACCATCATAATGCTGTTGAGATCAAATTATATTGTTTACAGTGTGTTATGAAACACTACTTTGGACAGGCTATTTTTCATTATTACTGAAATCAAGTAACTGAATGCAAAGGACAGCTGTGGGAGAAACATATTTTGTAGCCAACACTGTATTGTATTACACTATACTATCAAAAGGCACTCAGTGAATGTCAGGGGGTGTAAGTTTTCACCAGTTCAAGTCTTCTGAAAATGCATCTTTCCTCAATGAAGACATATTACAAGAAAAACAAAACCAAAAAAATTTG
>VZTR01002042.1:396248-435227 GCA_013400775.1 Chaetops frenatus
TATATATATAAGAGTTATGAAAGCTTTTCATGGCAGAAATTGATAATTTCAACTTTGATACATCAGGCCCTTACAGGATTTGAAAGAGGCAGCTGCACACAACAATTAGGCAGCTGGAGATCAACCTTCTGCAGCAATATAAAGCTCCAGTTTCTGAGCCTGCAGGGATATGCGATATCAGATTTTAAGCAGTGACGTCTTAACATGCAGAAGAGCTGTCACTGCTGTTTTNTTCAGTTTCAAGAAGGAAATTATTTCTGGGGGTAGAGCCAAATTTAAAGAGGAAACATTTTGGGAGGGTATTAAGGCTAAAGCTGGAAGCTCTTTGAAATGGTAAATATGTTTGAAGCAGCAAACTTTAAGTCTTTCTTTTAAACATTACTTATCACTACTTCTACCCTTCCCAAAAATACTTGATTTTGAACCTTGTTTACACTGTGTTCTAGTGAATTTGTGTGTGATAAGATTTGCAA
Organism: Chaetops frenatus; assembly: GCA_013400775.1. Lineage (NCBI taxonomy): Eukaryota > Metazoa > Chordata > Aves > Passeriformes > Picathartidae > Chaetops > Chaetops frenatus. The sequence goes on from VZTR01002042.1 coordinate 396,722, forward strand.
CTCAATGTAAAAATGGTAACAGCTTATGGGATCAACTTTATTCCAGCCTTTTTCAGTCTCCGCATTTTTTTAAAAAATAATAGCTTTTTAATATTTGAGATTTTATTAGGATGATAGGTTAAATCTGCAGACCATTAAATACTGCACAGAGAGCATACAAAAGTGCTCTACATGTACCAGCACTGGATACTGGAAAAGCTGGATACTGAAAACCTCTCTGAGAGCTAGTCAGGTACTACAGGATGCCCAACAGTGCATAGCTGCATTTGCATCTTCTGCCTATAAACAAACTCCATATGACAGTGGAAATGACTTAGAGTCTCATTGTAAACACAAATTGCTACAAAATCCAAACACTGGAGATCCCAGAGGAAACCACACACAGGGAGTCATAAGCTACAATTTAAACTAAATTGAAGTTGGGGAGAAATCAGAGATTAGTTATGAAGCCTGCACTCTATATTTTTCTGTATAATCAATATAGGCATCTATCTGCACATAATACATAAGTTTTCCTTGGGGATGCTCTCAATATATGCCCTGTACTCAAATTGTAAAAAAACCCACAGCCCTCATAAGCCTTAACTTAGCCCAACTGGCTATTTCTTCACAAAATGGCTATTAGTTCAGTAGAGGTTGGGTGTAGGAGGTGATCACCTCCTATATGCAAAGGGGAGCTCCCTGTGACTTCAGTTCTACCTCAGCACTTAACCAACCAAATATGCATCTCCAGCCAGAGACCTATGAAACAAGTTCAAAGCAGGCAGACATGCTCCTGCCCATAGGAGGGGGTTGGAGCTAGCTGATCTTTAAAGGTCCCTTCCAACCCAATCTGTGATTCTGTGTCACTCTGATACCTGCAGGAAATTGCTTGTTGTTGGGGTTTGGGTGTTCCTCCTTTTTTTGTTTCTCTTCACCTGTGGAATTTTTTCCCCCCATCAGTTGCTAAGGGACCATAATGGCCGGGTACTTAAGGGGAACAAAAGAAGTGATTAAACTGAGGGAAACAGGTATTGTCCAGCTGGGAGAGGGTTTTTTTCTCCCAGCAGGGTGGGGGTACCTTGGAGTTTGGGGCGGGCAAAAGGTTTGGCTGGAGGAGGGGACGGGACTCTTGCTCTGAGCCGCCGGGGAGAAAGGTTGGAGGAGCTGCTGCTGCTGCTGGACCTCGCCGGGAGAGCTGTTTTCTTCTGCTGTGGAAGGAGTCTCTGTCCGGAACCAGGACCTGTCATCATCTGTGTGGGTGCCCGGGATCCCTGAGTTTGCCTCTCCCTGCTCTGCTGGAGGCAGGGCTGCCGCTGCCCCGTCCCTGCCGCTGCTCCGGAGCTGCTCTGGGTTTCACGGCGCTACAGCCTCTGCACCCCCTGCCTACCGAGACACCGTGCCGTCCCAGCCTGCTGTTTTTCCTTTCCTGAGAGCCTCGCCAGGACACCGAGATCCACTGCTCAAGGGGGTTTGTGAAAGCAAAAATTTTTTTTTCCATCCCTCCCCGTCCCGGCTGTGTGTGTGGGGGGGAGGATCCACCACACCACCGCCACGAGCTCCCCGAGCCCGCGCCACCAGCGCCCCCTACCAACTGTGACTGTCACTGCATCAGAAGTGCCTGCGAGCTAACAGGTTCTCACTGGGTTTCTGCTTCTGTTTGTTGTTAGTGTCTTTGTAGCTGTTGTTTCTTTGTTTTATTATAAATACTAGTAAAGAACTGTTATTCCGTTCCCCATATCTTTGCCTGTGAGCCCCCTTAATTTCAGAATTACGATAATTCGAAGGGAAAGGGTTACAATTTTTTTTTCATTCCAAGGGAGGTCCCCTGCCTTCCTTAGCAGACACCTGTCCTTCAAACCAGAACACTTGTTTAACACCACACAAGAGCTTTCTGTCAAACGCAGGGAAGAATCCAGCTTCACAGGACAGCCTTCGTCTGCATTCCTGAGCAATTTTCACTCACAGCTTCTTCATCAAAATGTTCTTCCAGACTTATTTATTTCTAACTTGTCTTGTTGAGTCACTTTGAATTTCCTGTATTTTAAAAACCAACTACTTCAGGCTAAAGTTTAGTAAAATGTATCTTTTCAAGTTTTAAAGTTCTTCTGGGTCTTTTTGGGAAACTCACTATAAGGAATAGGATGAACATGATCTACCTGAAAACATAACAGACTTGAGGTTCTCTCCCAGCTAATTCCAGCTGAATCTCCCTATGATCATGGTGGGTCCTCTTAGAGACCACAGTTAAACACTCTTCCTCTTGTGGCTTGTCATCTAAGTCTTCTTGCCTTGTTTGTCACTACCATCCTAATTTTTAGGCCCAGGCTTAAAACAATGCCATTCTGTTTCCTTGTCTATCTCAAGAGTCTACAAGCAGTTTATAGGTATCCTATGGGGTGACTACTTTGTCTTCCTGATATTTGCTCTTGCAGTTTCCCTGGAGAGTTTACTTAGGCAAACACCTGGCCATGGAGTTAAACATCTGTTTTCCAAATTTTTTTTTTTTTTAGAAATGAGGTACATCACCATGGTCTGGTGCTTGAGAGATTTTTTTCCCCTCATCAAGTGAGAAAGCTTTAGTTTTGGGAAGAAAAATATCTTGTTGAACATATTATGCATAATCTTTCTTTTTTAAAGATGACCATGCAAGACAGCAAGTGTTTACATTCTGCTGTAGTCTCTTTTCTAGGAAGCAAAGCTTGCTACAAACAGGACTTTAAGGGAACCAGGCATCCACACATTAAGATCTCTGGAAGAAATCATGAGCTATTTGCTTCAAGTGATCCCCTTTGTTCCAATATGATCATATGTGGATAAGTAAAACCAGCTGATTCTCAGGCCTTGCAAAAGTGATCTCTGTGTGTGTGTGCAAAAGGCCAGAGAGCTGCAGCGCTACTCAGCAGGGCTTATTGCTGACGGTAATGAAGAACAATCAGGTCAGAGGAGGAAGCAGCCACATCTCATTTTCATCACTGGTCTGCTGGAAAGCTGTGACCCACATTTGCAGTTACTTCCAAGAAAGTTCTCATTTATCCATTTCCAGTTTGAGATGATCCTTTGTCAAAAGCACAAGCAGGTATCCTTCAGGGAAATGTGCATTTATACTGCAGCTTTCTGCCTGGGACCAATTTGTGCACTAAATTAGTGGTGGAAGTAATGCAAGTTGTTGATGCAAGGAATGTAGACAGGAAAATACGTTTAGAAATCTTTTAAGATTGAATAAAGCTGACAAATTAAAAATTCACAACACTTAGGCACAACAGCTTTCAAGGAAATAAGCCTCGTTAATAACAAATTTACAAACCTCTCCACTAGAACAGGCACATTCCAAGTAGAGCACCTGTTGAAGTATCTTAATAACCTTCCAAATCAAAATTGTCATTTCACATTCCTTGTTTCCAGGATCAAATGTCAGTCTCCTTGGAAGCAGGAGGTGCAGCTGATAATGTCCTCTGTTTCACTTTCAACAGTGCTGAACAGTGCTGGCTTATTGTGACTTTCCAAGCATTCGGCTATTCCTGTTTTTCTAAGCATTGTGAGAACAGTTTTCATTTTCACAAATGAGAGGGATGATGGTATCGAGGCAGTTGCACGACTTCCAGAAAAGTGAAAGACAAAACGCCCCCTGGCGCAGTTCACGCTGTGCTGCAGTTCACACTCAGCTGAACTTCACTCCTCAGAACTGTCTGTCCTCAGCACTGTCTGCAGCTGTGAAATTCAGAGCTGTGCCTTGGCTGCTGTGACATGCAGCATGGCACGGCCACACATGGCAGCCTGTCAGACACTCAGGCCATGGAGGAACTAGCTCTAAGCACACCTGCACGATTTTGTTGTGATTTCACAGATATCGTCAGCTGCTCAGCTTCAAGAGACATGAGATTAATGGGCTTACTTCTGATATACAAAGAGGATAATCTAGGATGTGTTTATTTCAGGGCAAAATTCATTCTGGCTATGGAAACAGTGTGCAGTAGGAGTTTTTAACATTTCAGTTAGGGTACATTGAAAGAAAAAACTCATAATTTTTGACATATCAGAACTACATTTAATTCAAACTACTGCTGTTATTATTGACCTAATTCTTGTAAAAGGAATTGTATTTATTTCAAGCCTAATTAACAGTTTTGTATCTTGTGTTGGAGCAGATCCTTATGACCAATTCTGACCCATTAGTAAGAGGAGGGTTCCCTGAAAACATCAAATGAGATAAATCAACACATGCAAATGCAGTTATTAAAAAACTTCACCCTGTGTCACACAGTTCATGCATCTGAATGAACCACAGGCCTTATTTTTGCCATAAATGTTACATTTGAAAATCTGTAACTTGAAAGAACACAATATACTGTAATTGTACTGTATTTGTAACAACTTGTTCAGGAAGAGATTTTTGTAAAAGAACTATCATGAAGTCGAACTGAGCCAGCCAGATTACTGCCAAAGCTTCCTGCTGAATATGATTAGATAAAGGGAGAATGGAGACTGTAGAAAATTGATCCTCTCAGCAGAATTTGCCGTAATTATATGCAGGATGGGGAATTAGTTATTATTCTGCTGTGAAATTCCTCAAGTGGCCAGAAGAACCATTCTTGCATAATCTGCTTCTTCAATCTCGTTCATGTGAAACGAAGATCCTGTTAAGAAATGTGGAGACATGGCTGACCAAGTTCTATAACTTGGCGATTTTTTCCCCTAAAAGGTTACACAGTAAGAAGAGGTATTGGGATTGCCTCACCAGCACTTCTCCAATAGCTAGCTAACTCTTGTCTATCAGAAATTTTCATTTTAAGAAGTAAAATCACTGTATTTCACACATGCATTCATCCCTGGCCAAGTTACAATTCAGAATAGCCTCACCTCAAATGCTATTCTGGTAAGGCAACACCTTTGGAATGGTTTATTGCCAGCCTGACCTGAACCCTGCCTTGTCACATTGCTGTGACTCAAATTCTCATGTTTTTACTAACACAACAGGACTTCTCTGATTGCAAGCTCCTGTTTATGCAAGGAACACATCGCTTGGAGTGTTTTCATTGCTGCCTTATGCAAGTGGAGATGGTGCTAATAAGACGAAATAAGAATTCAGAAAAGATACAGAGGATTCATTAACACAATAGGGAACAGAAGATATAGCTTAAAAAGAAGTGGGGGATTGCCCTTGATGTTACTGAGTGCAGTGAAACAGCAACAATGAAATGGTGGTAGGTGGGCACTGCTGGCCCATGGGCCAACAGCTGAGTTTGGTGACAGAGGGACTGTGAGCCCAGCTACACAAGTGGGATCCATCTCAGTGCTTCCCTTCCCAAAAATCAGAAACAGTTACGTAGTTGTCTAAGCTAGCAACACGAAACAGAATCAGAGGAAAAGGAAACAAAAGCAAGAAGCCCTGAAAAGGGACAGCTTGTCTGAAAGATAATTATATACAGTTAAAAAGAACTAGAAAAAATCACTGGTATTGTATCCTTGCAGATTAGCAATGATCTTTCTTTAATGCAGTCTGTGCTAGCTATCCCCACTTCTTTCATTACAGAAGTTGCAAACATGATGTTTTGTTTCATAATTCATGACTGGGTGGGTGACCCTAGCTTCTGTATTTCTACAAGCCACCCATATCCAGCCTGCTGAGATGTCCTCACTATAATTCTACTAAGTAAAACACAAAAAGGAAAAAAAGGAAAAAGGAAATTTGATTTCCTAGTAGGGACCAGAAAAATCTCTCAAGTTGCCAGAGCTGGAACACTGTCATTTCCTCTTCACTTCCTGCATGTAACCCACTCCCTTTCTTCAGACAGGAATGACACTTGTCTTCTGGAGCTGCCCAGTTTGTCCAACAACACATTGGACTGGGAATTGAAAGAGAGTTTTTTGTTGTGCTAATCAGAAGGGTGTAACTGGGGGAAATCAAACAATTAAAATATAGGCAAAATTTAGAGGAAATAACTCTTACAGCCATGGATGATTAGTATGCATGTGCACAGTGGGGAATGTTGAAGACCAGTAACATTATGCAATAATGCTTTTAGCAGATATAAAATATGGCTATGTAAATGATGGGAGTCTGAATACTGTCTGAAGAGTGTAGTCTGGCTTCTGGAGGGGTGTTCTTGGTTGATAAACTAAAAAATATTGACCTTTTTCATAGGCAGCAAAAAAATGAAAGATAAAAATCTATGAGATTAATTATGGACACATCATTATTTTTCTTTAGAACAGTATTAAAGAATGGTTGGAGAGCCGTTATCTGTAAAAATCAGAATAAATGGCCAAGGAAAAATGGTGACTGACACGAGTGTCATGAGGTCATCAGATACAGTTTACTAAAGAGCAGTTTTTACTGAGGAAATGAGCCATGCCATTAGCTTCAGCCTGTCCCCAAACAAATCTTCATTAACTAACCACTTCTGTGAAGCATGGCAAACAGCTCAGTTTTGATTATTGTGGGAAGTCATCAGGGACTGCACCAGAGTAATCAGTGTAAATACAAGTCCAAGAGAACACATGCCAGTTGCCTTCAAGTATTAAAATATTAATTCAATGGAGCTAAGTAGGAAGTCTGCAGTGAGAGTAAAGATGAATCAAAGTGTATGAAATAAAAAGTCTTTTATAAAAACACGTTTTAAGCAGACAAACTGATAAGAATCAGCAGAGTAGCTAAAGTGGAAAAGTGACTGGCAGATGATGTGTATCAGCAGCACACAAGGCATTAGCAGGCCTTGTTCTTATTTAATGACATTACCACCTCTGCAATGTGAACTTATTTACATGTGAACTTATTATTCACATAATAAGTTCACTTTAATGTGAACTTATTTTCACTTAATCTAATTTCAGAAATGCAATACTTTCCCTTATTTGATGAAAAGCCATGATTTTGTTACTTACTGCAATTTTAGGAAGATGTATGACAATTTGCATTTTGCAAGATCTCTACAAACAGCCCCAGTAGAGAGATACTCACTTGTTCCTGATACTTTATCAAAAAGCAGACATGTACTGGTTTTATTTTAAAAGTGACATGTTTTTCATAACAATATGAATGAGTTAGATATTGCTGGCAGCTTGAATTAATGATTTCCCTGGGCTTCTTTATCTCTCCTAAGAAGCACATNTTTTCAGGAGAATAAAATTAGGTGTAAGAGATGATGCCAGATGATGCTGATGTAGCCAGTACACTTCAGTATCAGAATACCTGAGGCCCCAAATTACTTAATGTCATGTTGAAAGTGAGAAAAAGGAAGCCTAGACCAGGTGGGTATGCCTAATCCTATACCCATGATTATTGTCACACGTTTCAAATTACTACACTTAACGTTGTTTGATAACCACACTGGGGTTTTTTTGGAAACTAGTCATGGTAATTGACTATTTCAATTACAGAGGTTTTAGCTTGGGATAAAAAATACTTTGTTCCTTGTATATTTTGTTCCTTCTGCATAGGCATTGGCCAGAATGCCACCCTAAAAGAGTCCCTGACACTTTTTCATGCCTGCTGGAGAGGCAGTTGTCTGAAGATGGATGGAGGCTTCCTCTCCACATCAGCAATAGCTGGCAAAGTTAGTTTTTTACCAGTTCTTCAAAATACGCATGTACCAAACTTAATGTGCTGAGGAGGAGAAAACAAATGGTCTGGGAGAAGCGCACATGATTGCAGTACAAATAGAAACAACTCCTTCAATGGAGTCATGCTAGTTTGCAATAGGTGGTCTTTTTTTATCACTGCTTAGCACACATATCAGAAATATTCTGGCTGTGGTCAAATCTTAACATGGTGTTAGGGACAACTGGTGCAAGGCACCCAGTGTTCCTCCATCTTATTCTGCTGAGCATGATCTTGCTAATTGTGGAGAAGGAAAGATACAGCTGTCCATTCAGTCTCTTCCATTTATGGATGTGACAGAAACAATCTTGACATTGGATAAAAAACCTAGTTTTTATTGTGCCACAAATTTGCCTGCTACTACAGGATAGGGGAAGTGTAAATGTTTACCTCACTGACACATCTCAAGATCTCGTTTTTTTTTAGCAGCAAAATGGAAAAAACTCTGAGCATATGAAAAGATTCCCTGGAAATTGTTTTGCAAACCATCTCTGTATTACTCCCTAGGACCTGACTGCCCAGTTTAAGATTTCAACAGCAAAAGGGCTAGAAAAGCTTACATTTGTGTCTTCTGAAAAATATATCCTAAACTGGATTCCAGCAGATTCATGTTCCTGCCCCAGACTCCTCTGGTTTTAAAGGTACCAGCAGTGAAAGAGAGGAGCCAGATGTTTCTGTGACATCAGGCATACAGAAATCATGAACTGATTCTACAATGGTGGCAGCTGAGGACACTCAGCACCTTACACAACTAGACCCTAAGTGAGCAAAGTTTGCAAGAAAAGAAAGACGTGTCTCAGTTTTGTAACTTAACAGACTGCTCTGATCTGCAATATTGTACTTAAAATATTAAGAAATGTATCTGCAGAACAGATAGGGGAAAGCATTCCCCTTCATTTGATGAAATTCCAACACTGCTGCTATGGTCCCAAAAATTCCCACAGCTATTTAAGCTTTCTATCCAGTGCCTACTTATCTGTCATGTTCATTATTTTCCATTCACTAGTTTTGCTAGCCCTTTGAAGGCAATAATGGGATTCTGGACACCATTAACTTGACGACCGTTTCTTATCCCTCTATACTTCCTGCCTGCAGGAAAACTGGATTCTTATCAAAACCAGAAAATATGTTCTAAAGTAAGTGTCAAAACCTGGCTACACTGGGAGCTCAAATAGCATCACTAAAATGTGCTAGACAGCACACCATCTCCACCTAGTCTACACACCATTTCATGATGGAGGAATAAAGAGAAGACAAAATATTTTGGAAAAATTCAGGTTAAAAGCTCCATGCATCTGTTTCTCACTGTCAACTATTCACACAGAGAAAGGTGTTACTGTTTCTATACAATGGAGGATTTTTGAAGTACACGCCACATTTCTGTTTTTATGAAACTCTTCTGGACCTACTTTGGTATTCAAAATCTGGTTTTTTCCTTTGTCCTTCTCCTTCCCCTTTTGTCACTTCTTCTCAGCTTTTTTCACTTAATCATCAAACTCTTTGCCCTTCAATGAAAGGAGGCATGTTGAATTAGAAAAAAAAGAAGTGTTAAGAGTAAGAACTGCTTTAACTGCTACTTATTTGCACATATGAATTTTCTCCAGTGGTGGATGTCACCTGTAGAGTGGGTTATTGTATTCTATTAAATAAAAACAAATGATGACCCACATGTTTTCAGGCTCAGTACCCCTTCAGCCTAGAGGTATTGCTTGACTATGGCACCGAAACTCACGGGACATAAGACCAATGTTTGCACTCAGCGAGAGTCTTCTCAGCTAAAGTAGCAGCAAGCACCCTCCATAAGGGAGATACATTTCCCAGCAAGCACTGACAGAAATAGAAAAGGCAGCACATATTTGAAGCCCAGAAAAGGGGACAACTAGCAATATAAATCAGGTTATGGGAGGGAGCTGATACTCATAATGCTGTGTGCGATCTGTGGAAGTACGCGACACCGGAACAGATGTTGATGTGCCACAGGCTGCAGAGTCTGTGCAGACAAGGAGAGCCTGTTCAAGCATTAACCCTGCAGGTAGCTCATGTGAGGTTAAACACAACTGCCTATTTACACAAAATGACACTGTACGTATCTGGGTGAATGTGGTCCAGCTTTTTGGCTGTGGGCAAAGTCCTAGAGGAAGATTTAGGAAGACTGAATGTTGGTGTTGGAATTGGAAATCTTAACTAATGACTCCTTGACCTTACTTATATCCTTTTTTTTTTCCCCCCTGAAAAGACAATAAGCATTTTGGTATTAGCTGTGCATTAATCTATCTTCTAACATGATCTAACTTCCCATAGCCACATCCCAAAGAGGGCAGGACAAACTTCCTTGGAAGTATGTAACAAGACAATAACTGACTTCACCTAGACCAGAGCATGCAGCCCTGCCAACCCCACTATCAGATCTTCCAACACAGATGCAATACTTCCCTTCACCCCTCCCCCATCTCTCTAGAACTCTTCTTTTTTTCCTTCCTGCTTTTTAAATAAAAAGAGGCAAATGGTAAAACGTCACATGAACATTCAGGGGGCCGTGTGAGGTAAGACAGCGCAAAGCCATGGCACCAGGTGACAACTTGTTTTGTCACTTGGGTGCAAATTACCCATCATGCAAAATGGAAAGCAGCAGGTTTTCTCAGGACTTCCTGAGGCGGTCTGAATGAGGCTCATGGAGGAGTTGGGTTTTATTCATAGCTTGTTTATTTTGGTCTAGTAGACCCTGATCTTTTCTGCCACAGATCTACATAATTTTATTTGATTCTTTGTGAAGTTCAGAAGAAAGTTAAAAGAAATTGAGAGAAAAAAATTTCAAAACAGAAATAGCCTGACAGCATTTGTTTTGCTATCCTATTACAATATTCTGACTTCCATCTAAACCTTCCCAGGGGGATACATATCTAAATTTTACTGTAGCTAAAGACAAAATTAATTTGAAAATTAGTACAGGAAAGAGAATGGTTATCAAGACACCATCATCTTGACTATGCAGAGACAAAAAGTAGGCATCTTTCTCAACAGAAGAGGCAAGAGATCTGCCACAGTAGAGGGTTCTGTGGTATTATTTATTATTTTTTGTGGTTTTTTTCCTCCCCTGATAGCTTAGCTCAAATCCTTGATCAAAGCAACGAGGAATTGTTCTGCTCAGATGGCTTACTGCATTTTAAGTGGGATGCAATTTAGCACTCTCCCATCTGACCAAAGCTAAATTCAGTAAGGGAAAACAATTTCCACACACCAAAACATCCATTTCCCCCTCGAGAGGCCAGACAAAGGTTGTGGCATTAGAAAAGATTACCAACATCTGCCTACAGTGTGCTTTTGATAAAAGGAACTGCTCTGATGGCAGCTAGACTGCCCCTTTTTGCAAAATAGCATTAGGTATTTTCCAGATCCCAATACTTGAGTTGCATTGAGCTTGTTGTTGAGCACTGGAAGAAGCAGTGCAGTGAGACCGGTGTAACAGCAAGAAATAAAAAGAGCAAATCACATCTCTGTGTATACTTCAGAGGTTCTGCATTTTTTTCAGTGCACAGTTTTCTTTGCTGCCACATTTCCTTTGGGTTTGTCTGTCATATTATTAAAGAAACAAAGCAGTGTTTGTTTCAAAAAGTGGTTAATAATGTACGCACCCCATAGTCTACCATAGCTTCAAAGAGCCAATTACTGTTAGACTGTTGCATAAACACATATTTAGGAAGCATGAAAATGTGCAATTATTTACAGTATTCAGTACCTAATGCATCATATTTGAGCTCCAGAATGGGAATTACTGACATAATGAAGTATAATGGCTGCAAACAAATTGCTATACTACAAGAGGGGCCCTGTAGAGCTGTACTCATTAAACACACTTATTAAAAATTCTTTGTGTTTTGAAATAAAAAATCACTCAGTCACTTAAAAAAGCTCGTCATCACCAAATATCTCATCTGTAACTTCTTGCAAAGTCCTATGGCTAAAGAGAGCTCTGCAAGTATTGTATCTGGGGAAAACCAAAACATTGAGTTTTGTCTTAGAGGAATAATGTGTAACTTAGTGCAGGTGAGTGCCAGTACATGGCTGGAGATTGGACAGTAGCACAAACTAAAGAAACACCTGAGTTATTTTTAAATAAAATAAGAAACACCTGACTTATTTTTACACACTGGATGTATTAATTAAGCATAGCCTACTCAGGAAAGAGGCCTAAGTCCTACTGCAGAAAAGACAACTGTAGCTAAAAGCACATTACTCTCTTTTAGGAAAACGGCAGGAATTTTTATTCAAAATGTGATCTCATTATATAAATTGGGGCATGTCTTCAGCTACTGATTCAGCTCATTTCTGTCACTGCCATCACAAAAACATTGCAATGGAAATAAGCTGGAACAAAGAAAGATTCCGGTCTTTGTTGTATTTTTCCATAAAGTGAAAATTTAATTATTTGCCCTTGAGCTAAGGAATGATGTATCTAATTCTCAGAGCTCTGAGAATTAGAGCAATGACCAGTTCCTGAGAACAACATTTTAGGACAAAGGTTATGTTACCCTCTCACAATTTACAAATGGAAAAGGACTGTTTTATTTTATTTTATTTTACTTTATTTTATTCTATTTTGTTCCCTGCTGCACATTCCACCGATTAATTTGGAATTATAAGCTGGTGCTGCTGTGCAAACCTGCTGCCTTGTGATGTGATTCCAGGCATATTTCAAAGAAGGTTGGTTCCTCCTCATGTGTTCAAGTCAGGTAACACTGTTGCCAAAAATGCAGATATGCAAGGCTGCTGAGTCAGAGTTGCTGGAATCACGTCAGCCTTGCCCTGCACCTGACTTCTCTCTTAGGACACCAGACCTGAGCTGAACTGCTGCTCCTGTCTGAGGCAGAGCTGTCAGCCAGCCCAAGCTGCTGGCAAAGGGCAGACTTGCCTTGCAGCACTGAGCAGGACAGACTGCCATAATCCACTGCTTCTTGGATTGTGGCAAAATCACTGAGGTTTCACGCTTCTTTATGGGCTTAGAAAAATGTTAATTCTCAGCTAATGAGACCTGAGGCATGCAGTGCTCAGTCAGCAGAACAACTTTTAAATTACTGTTTTGCTTGTAATGACTTCCTGTACATTTGTTATGGTACATCAAGAGGCATTTTTTTCTCAGGTAGGTGCTGGGCATTCAGGTGCTGTAATACACAGGCATGGCTGCAGGATCTATCAGGGCACCCCCACAATAATGTGCACACCAGCAGGAGTGGGGTACATAATCATGGGATCAGGACTCTCTCACTACATTAGCACACCAGGGGGTCTCCGTGAAACGGGGGTCCTGAACATCCTTACCAAAATCTCCAGGTGCGTTTGATAACACTCCTACATGGTCTGAAACTAAAGCAGAGTTCAAATCCAAACATGGTCTGTACACCTTTAGGGGAGAACTGTATAAGTCTGAATGCCTGAAATGACTGTCACTTTTTGTGTGTGCAATATAATGGAAGAATGAATTTAAGCACATTCCATACAAATACATGCAACGGCTTCCATAAAATTTTTCATATCTGTAAAGATTAACAAATAACGAAACATTACATTTTAAGTAACTAATCCCTGCATCTTCTTTATTTGTGCTGCACTTGATAAGAAAAGCACTTAGCAGTTCTTTGCATAGAACAATAGGGATTTCTGTTAAAGTTCTCTTTCTCCTCTAAAACCATGCTTTTTCCCATTTCATTTGAGACTATCGGCTCACAGGTCTGATGACCATCCTACTCCTGGCATCTCAAAAGCCAACAGGGTCTTACAGAGCAGCAGGATGAGCAGCACACAGCAGTTTATCCTTGCACCAAGGACTGCTGACTGCGTGCCAGGCTTTGCCATAGCACAGTTGGAGGTTTGAGGGAGGTGTAGTCCTGGTGAGGCTACACCTCAGGTGTGTTCCCAGTGTGGCACTACTCAGCATGAGGGATAGCTGGACATTGACAGAGTTGGTGGGACAGGAGTATGATTTACCAGTTTTTCAACCTTGGAGATGTCCCAAGTTGTTTGGACAACTGGAGAAGTTGACCAAACAAGTGCTGTCTCAACAACATAAGAAGAGTTGTTCCATGTTTCTGGAAGTGTTTACGAAGTAAGACAACATATTCCTTCAAGATATTCTAAGATTGCACTTTTGAATAATTAAGATCTTTCTCACATTCTTACCTCACTATGAGGCTTAGCCCAAATGTTTAGAAGCGTATCAAGCAAATAAAGAATAAGAATAGTAAGCAAAGATGGAATACCAAAAGGTAATACTAGTTTGTTTTTCATTCCCTGTATTTGAAACACATTTATAACTTTGGAGACCAGTGTAAACTCCTCCAAACAATGTTTTCAGAGGTGGAAAAGTAATTAGGCCATGCCCCACAAAACAAAGTAATTTTCTCACCATTTCTGAATTTCTCATTTCTCATTTTCTGGGCCATTTCTCACTGGCTTCATAAAAATGGGGTTTTTTTGGTGTGATATAGAGCTTAACATTCATCAAGCTGACTACTGGGATAGACAACGTGAAACCTGTACTACCTACAGTCAGACACCTCTGAAGTTGGAAACAGTGTTCTCCTCCAAGATCAGATCCTCATTAGTAAAGGAAAACAATATTAACTGCTGATTTAAGAAATTTGATAGCAGATCCAAAGGCAGAACACATTTTAGGATAACTCAAGGAAGGAGAGGAAATGAACCATGTAAATTCTTTGTCAAACAGTTTTCCACTATCTTTAGATTTATTTTAAGATTCAACATCTCCATGAAGACCTTAATGTAGTTATATTTCTTCAGAACTTCTGTGGAAATATCTTAATTTTGGTACAGATCCAGAAATCAACTTAGCTTCAACTGGAAATCACATGTGAAATCCTAATTCCTTGTTTCCTTTTAGCAGAGTAGTCTCTGAAAGTAGAGCTCTGAAGAGTCCAAAAGAGCTTGGCATCTGGCATGCACTCAGTTACAGCTTCCTTATCCACAGGGTTTGATTCTAATTTTGAATTCTGCTTGGCACAAGTTGATTTCTGGACTTGTTTGCATTTTGTATGCTTATTCGTTTATTTATTTATTTTTAATTGGCTAGACAGCCCCTAGAGATTTTACACAAAATACCTGACTTATCTTGATCAGATGTTCCAGTGAATGGAAGGAAAATGGTTTGCTCAGCTGAAAGAGTGTAATTAGCATATACTGTGGTAACTCTCTGTCTTTCTCTAACCTGCTGGCTACACAGCATGATTTCCCTGGGATTTTTATTTCTTTTGCTTTTAAGCAGAAGTGTAATATTACTGAGAATCACCAGATGGCATTGCTGCAGATAACTCTGATATTTCTCTTCACCTAACTCTACAGAGGATAGGTACTGAATTGTAATCTAGTGCAAAGTTTTTCCTGACGTTACTGCTTGAGCTCTATTAGAGAGACGTCATTTCATAATTGTATATTATACTATATTATATATTTATAGGCAAGGGTGCTTATGCCTGAGCCCTCACAATGTCATAAGGTTTGTTTGCAGCAAAGGATCATGCATGGCTGAATAGGGAAAGTTTAGAAATGTAGACACAATAAATGTGGGAGAAAGATGTTCTTTAGACAACTTTAACATTTCATTGTTTCTTAATTACTACATCCTTCAAGCTCATTGAAATGATTCACAGCCTTAAAATTGTTAAAAGGCTACTTATTTAGTGACTGGATTTGCTGGCTGAAGCGCTTCAGCTACCATAGTTGCATCTGCAAATAACCTGGGATCAAATTATGTAATAACTCACAGCTCATTAAACTCCTCTGAAGAGATCAAATGACCTGGCTGTTAATTTTTAGTGCAGCCTATGGTGAATAACATATGTCAGCACTTCAGAGCTGCTCTGCCTCCCAGCCTGCACAGCCCTGCTCCCAGGGATGGCCCCAGTCAGGATGCAGCTGCCTCCATGGGTACCACTGATACTGAGAGGGCAAATACGAGGGTGAATGGAGCTTTTCAACTGATTAGCTTTCAAGGCATGACGCAGTTGTGACACAGACCATAATATATCATATATAATTCCATATAAAGTGTTCAGATTGCATTTTCTCTTCCTCATTCCAAAACCCTTCATTTAAAAACAAGGATAAAGGGAGTTTGTAGCCAGGTGGGGTGTTGGGAGGAAAGGGTTAAAATTGAAAGATTTGGAAAGGAGGGAATACCTTTTGCTTAAAGTGACCTTGCAGATGGGAATGCTAAGAATGTCAGAGTGGAAAAACTCCATTTATTATGCCTAAATAAAGTTTGTTCATCCTCTGCTAGTTTTGAGAAGTAGAATTCCTGTGTAGAGACAACACACTCACAGACATGCTTGAGCCTCCTGCTGGAAGTGGGATACCATAAAAGCACAGCCTTGTGATGAGTTGTTCGTGTGCAAAGCCCTTTGATACCTGGGGTAGGCAGCGGGTCCCCCCACCACTGTGTGCTAGGATGAACTGAGCCTAATGGAGCCTGTGCCCGTGTGTCTCTTTTCACTGGGATGAACTAAGCCCAACAGAGCCCATGCCCCAGTGTGTCTCTGCTGCCCAGCCATGTTGGTGAGGTAATGAAATAACTCTACTCTTTGCATTGCAGCTGTGGTTTGGTGCTCGCCATCGTTACCAGTGTGTGTTGACTCACACATGGGCATTGATCTCTTCTCCCAGGCAACCAGTGACAGGATGAGAAGACACAGCCCTAAGCTGTGCCAGGGAAGGTTTAGGTTGGACGTTAGGAGGAACTTTGGTGGCAGACTTTGGTGAGGTTAGGATTTGCCTCCCCACTCACAGTGTAACATTTCACCCCTTTGCTGACGTCAGATTTGTGCCTCCACCTCCATTTTTACACTTGGGCTCAGTTTCATCCAGCTGCAGCCACCCCTCAGTGTTCCCCCAGCACCGCTAAGGTCAGTGCAGGCTGCACAGACTACCAGGTGGGCAGCCAGCCTTAGCTGAGCTCTGTGCCATAGAGAGGGCACAGATTTGTAGTTAAATTGGGCACATCCTCAGGAACTGAGCTAGAGGTGCGATTCCTGACTGCAGAACTAAACCGCCAACATTGTGTGGCAAAAGGAAATGAAAACCTGAGGCTGCCTCCACAATAGCAAAGGCTAACAGGCAAAGTGTGATTTTTGTCCATAGTTCTTGCTTTATCCAGATGCCCTGGAAAGCTGTGGATCATTGCTCTAGAGGAACAATTTTGAATCCAGTAAAGAGACAGCTCTCCTGTCTTCTCCACCATCAAGCTGTCATTTTCCTGGACTTCCAGCAGTCAAAGAGATTCTCAATATCAGTGTATGATCACAGTGCATCATCAGCTTTGATATTAATGAATTAAAAGCCACGTTCTCGAGGGAATTGCTAATGTTGATGAAAGGAATCTTTCTTGGTTGAACATGCAGAGATGCTCTAGGGGCAGGAGGACTGTTCTCTCATTTGGGGATGTTAAAACCATTTTTAGATCATAACTGCTCCCACGTCTCCCACAAAAGCATATCACCTTAGTGGAGATAAACCTGAGATACTGCTCTCCTTTCTTCATGTCTGCTTAGTTGTTATGCCATTTCCCATTTTATTAAAGCAGATATTAATAGAATCCATCAACAGTGCCTTTCATATTTCTCTTCTGTGAGCCAGGCACAAGCAACACCAAGGTAGTCAATATAGATGCTTTTGAGTAGAATTAATTCAATTCTAATCCCCTTTAAACAGACAGTGGTATGTAAGTCAGGTACTAAAAGAGACAAGTTGTCTGAAATGCTGCCAGCTGAAGGGATGGGCCCTCGGAGCCCAAGAATTACGAAATGAAAAAGATAACTCAGTAAAATTCCCACAGCAGAAAACAGGTACCTACAGCAATCTTTAAATGCTTCTATGTCCGTCCAAAGAGAGCACTGTAAATCATTCCTCTCTACTTTTAACAGCCTGACTACAGCAGCAATAACCCAAGACATACTCACTGGATTATGTTTTTCAGTATCACAGTTTTGTTCATATAATTTTTAAAATAAAGCCAGCTACCCAGAGGAGAGATCAGGCCTCTGTGGTTCCACTACAAAAAAGGGACCATAAACAAGAGATAATTTACAGTACAGATTTTTCTCTTTCATGTTTTCCAGTGTTTTTGGCTGGCACACACAGCCAACCTTCTCCATTTATACACCATCATCCCCAGACACAGGCATCACTTTCCTAAGTGACAGGAACAACCTCTTACATAAAGATAATAAAAAAATAGTTATTCTCTTCTGTATTAATGATCACAGTTATTTTTATAAAGGAAAAGTGTTAACAAAGCCATTTTCACAGAAAAGAAAACTCTCTTTGGGATCAATCCAAGCTGATCTAACAAAGATGAATGCACACTGAATAATCCCTGAAAACTCCCATCCTTCAGCTTTTGCCTCAGAATACGTTTGACACAAACTAATACCACACAATGAAATAGCACACACCTTATGCGAATCCTGTTTTTGTGGTTTGGTGCAAACCCTGTGTGCTCACAAGGGCTATTTCTACAGCAGAAATGCTGCCATGTGAATACTATTCCTTCAGTGATTTAGATGAGAACTGCTCTGCAGCATTTGTTAAAAATGCTTTGATGTTTGTGATGTACTGCCAATATATTTCCAACAGTATTTAAACTTGTTAAGTTTAGAAAAATCTTTAATTTAGCTGAACATTTTTGGTAAAAGGATTTAAAGTGTTCTTTGATGACATAAAACAATTGACAAGCTGCTTTAAAAAAGACTCACAAGGAATAAACAACTGCACCTGTGAGATAACACACAAAAGGACAAAAGTTTACAGAAAACAGAAATGAAAAAATACAGCAAAAGAGATAGTAGGTACAGTGAAATACATGTAATCGTCAATATTAGTCAAGAATATGGTTAGTATATGAACAGTATATGAATAGAAGTGAAGCTTGCGTAAAACACTGGAATGGATGCACAGAAGTCAAAAGAAAGAGGCTCTCTCTCATCCTGCCACAGGGAAGAGCACACACATGTAATGGCTGCTGCCTCTTGCTTTCCTAAATGAGAGAGGCAGATTTGGAATTTGGTTTTACTTGGTTTTTCTTCCCCTTAAGCACTATTTTGGTGACAAAATCTGTAATTCATCATGGTTATTTCCAAAAGAAAAGCAACCTCAAACGTTAAAAGGAAGGTTTGAAGTCTCATGTTTCCACCAAAACCTCTCTCTAGCAACGCTTGAATAGTTTGAACTGCAGAAAGAATGTAACAGTAAAATGTGAACATGCATGTTTTGACCTGCAGGCTGCTTCTTTTCTTCTTCATTCTCATGTCTTAGATGGGGACAAGAGAGCTGGAACAGTCTCTTCAAGCCAGTAAAAACCACATCCAGTAACTTATATGATCACTTTGATTTTGTAGAAAATCTCAGCAGAGGCACCCTCCTCTGCTGGTCACAGCCAGCAGAGCTGCTAACCCAGAGCATTGTTCAGCTTTGCCAAATTGTGATTGCTCTTTTAGGGAGGGTAGCGAGAGGAGACAACCTTGGACTTCGCTTCTATGCGCTTTTAGCTCAGAACAAATTAGCTTGGACACAGAAGGAACCACAACTGCATCGGCCTTTATCTGTGTGTGGTTTGAGGATGATTAGTCTGTCCAGCTCCCTGGTGAAAACACAGACTCTCTTTCAGGCTTGGTGTCTGGCAGAGAAAAGCTTGATCTGATGGAAATGCACTCAGAAGTGCCTTCCTTTTCTGCCCACCCTCTGGATTTCCCTTTGTGTTACTCACCAGTACTGCTCTGGATGGTCCTCACCGTGGTGGTTGTACGCGGGGGCGATGAGGACCGCAGTGAGATGCACTCATCATCCTGGGAGCAGCCCTTCTCGATGGCTCTGACGTAGCTGTGGCTCCTCATGCGGAAGCAGCCAGGCATGGGCAGATCCAGCGCCTCCACCGCCTGAGACTCCAGCTCGCTGAACACCGACTCGCAGACGGATTCGAACTGGCCGTTCACCTCCATCTCACTCACCTGCACACACAGAGCACACAGGGTCAGCGCACCCCGCACACGGGTACTCCACAATGTCTGGTACAAATGCTCTCCAGCTACACCGGCACAATGGCCAACACCCCGTAGAGGATCCCTTTGCATGTGAAGAAATGTAAATGGGACATCCCAAAGCAGCAATTGTGAGGGGAAAAAAACAATCAACAAGAAGGGGAGACAGAGGTGTTGGACAAAGATTCATCTGAGTTTGGGCTCTTGGCTCTTGCTCAAACTGGTGGGAAGCCTGGAGCCCTTATAGCAGATTCTGTTTTATGTCACCCTGGACCCACAGCAGAGGTTGAATGTTTGGTCATTGTGATCACTACATGCAAAACAAAAATCACACTTTCATTGGAGGATGAGGAAAACACCAAAAAAGGGTCGGCTTAACTGCAGTATGTCATCAATGCAACCCATTTGCAATGACAGTGATAAAAACCTGAGTGGCTGGGAAGCTGGAGGGTAACAAACAGTTGGGAAGAGGAGGATGGTAAGAGAACCAGCTCTGCTGCTGGGGAAAAATGTTTGTAGAACGACATCTCTGGCTGAGAGCAGATGCAAAGGAAGCCTTAGACCCTTAGTGCAGCAGACACTAGGTGGTGACAAAGACTTGCATTCACGCTGGTTAAAGCCCATTCAAAAACTTGCTGCAGGTCTTAAGAATCTGGAAACCATTTACCTTGGCTTAATTAGCAATGGATGCTCATGGTTCTAAACTGAAAATTGAGCCCTGATCATGGCATTAAAGCATAATAATTATCACTGTAGGAAACATGCAGATGGAGACCATCACTTGAGGATTTTGCTAGTTTTCAAGCATGTACAAGGCCAAGTTAGCAGGAGAAGATAAGACTATGTTAGGATAGTAGAAAAAACCCTCATTGGAAATTCTCTTCCAGGATTAACATTACCAAGAAATATGTTTTGCAGGGTCTTTGTATGCGTAACTGAAACATCTCAGAGAGTGAAACATCTTTTTCAAAGGAAAACATTCAAAAAAGCATGGAAGAGTAGTAGGTAGTACAACAGAAAGAACAATCCTAACTGTGGCAGAGAATATCCAATCCTCATGTAAATATCCCTGAATTAATGCATTTTTAAAACAAAAAACCCAACTTGTTCACCTTGGCAAATGATAACCACTCCTTGGCTGACAGCTTTGTGTCTTAGGTGTGCACCTAAACAAGTAACCTGACCTAATGTTCATGAGACCTGAATTTCTGTGCTGTTTTCTCCTAGATACATCCTGACCTTCCTTTTAGAGCATCAGCCTATGCCCTATGCAAAGTACCTTGCTACAAAACACACGGGTGAATATTCTGAAGTGTCTAAATATAGTGTACTGCAGAAATGAGACCTACAGCTCCCTACTGAATGGCACATGTATTTGTTATGGCCACAGCTGAAGTCCTGGTGTCACTGATGTCACACTCTCTTTTTGACATAGCAATGACTTGATATGCCAGTCATAAGGGATAAGTATCTGGCACCACAAATCCTGCCTGCTGCACTTCTGGACTAATGTAAGGAAGTTCTTTCATCCAAGCAATTTACCCAAATGAACCACTTAAGCTAACGAGCCAAAAATCATACCAAGGAGCTAGAGGATGTAGAAGGTGAACTACTGGCCGTCTGTCCTGTGGTATCCTGGCACTTTTGCACTTCTTTCAGATCTGTTCCCTATGAACTCAACTGTACAAGCATGCTGAATGCAAGGACAAGCTATTTTATAACATTAAAACAGATAAAATGAATCTGTCACAGTGGACTTCATTTTTCTTCTTTAGGAGCGTGAAGACCTCTTACAGGATTTCAGGGCAAAATACAAACAGACTTTTGCACTTAATACATATACTGTAATATTTGTACTATTTAGGTGAAAAGGTTGGAGGTACACAAGGCAAAGAATGCATAAAATAGCATAAAGAAACCAAAATCTCTAATAAAATTGTGGAATACAAACTATTAACAGCTTAATTTTCTTTTAACATTTCACTTAGGATATGAATTGGTTTTTTTTTTGAGGCATTTAAAATTTTTTGATTGCAGATACTGAACACAAGATCCTTAAAGAGAACCCTGTTTAAGGACAGCATTAGTGAGCATGACTTAAAGCAAAATCCAGTTTCTCCTGTTGCAAGCAGTGTCCAGCAAGACACCTGCTCTCCAGGCTGCCCCAGGTGCACGTCACCCACCTGGCTGATGGTGCTCATGGCTCTCATGTAGCTCTCGTTGCGGGAGCGGAACTTGGGGGAGGTCAGCAGCCCTGCAGGGTCCAGGCTGTCCAGGCTCCTGTTGATGGAGACTTCGCTCACGGCCCTCAGGTAACTGTGGCTCCGGATCTGAAGCTTTGGCGAGTGTTCACTGGATATCCTGGGAGTTTTGGGTGGGGGAAAAACAGAAAAAGAAAGGAAAAAGATAGTCCATCAAATCCAAATGGCCTCACCAGGAGTGAGAATAACCAGATGTTTTCCACTGGAACAGCATGACTTGAACAAGTCATGACACAGTCCTTGCATATTTATAAAATAAAGACAATGTCAGTATTTTTATTTGGATTACCCCACCCTTTCATTTGGTAGAAGGAAGAGAAAAGGAAGGATAGGATTTTTTTTCCATGTTTTTGTAAACCATGTCTAAGCATAATGGCAAAATCCCTTTCATTTTCTTTACTGACAGCAGAATGGAAAAATTTTATACTCTAACTGACAGTGACAGCATCCAGCTCCAGCAACCCCCCCACTATGTGGGACTCTTGAAGTGACAACACTGAAGTGATTTCACAAGTTGATTTTAAAAGAGTGAGAGGAGCCACTGAGATGAGCATCAGAGAAAGCCCTGTAGCCTTACAGAGATGAATGAAGAAACTACCAAAACCAGCTGGGGAGGCAGGTAAAGAAAAAAGAAGCCTGATAGTTTGATCAGCTGGATGATCCTAAATTTATCAACTGAACCTCTGCATCCTGAAATGGTGCTGGTGAGGTGGCTCGGACATGTTCTCATGTATGTACTCATAAACCGGGACTGTTTCCCATGGGGCTTTCAAGAGTGTACAAGCCAATAGGGCAGGCAGATCATAGAAACCATGCAAAATGCACTCATTGTATGCCTTAACCTGGGAAATCATTCCAACAGCATAGGCCACCTGATAAGGTTTGGTATACTTTAAATTTTATTTTAGACTTGGCTGAAGTTGCGAGTTAACAAAATGTATGCTACATTTTGCAGCTTTTCAAATTAGAGGTTTAAAAGCCACAGTTGTATTTCTGAAGTGATAATGCTGCCTAGTTTTTCAATACAAGTGCCAGGTGAGATGTACAGGTAATCAAAACCAAACAACAACCCCCCCCATTCCCCAGAGAATTTCTACTTTTGCTGTATCCTTGCCATATGTGCTAAGAGTCAGCTAGAAAAAATCCTCCACCTGTGAGATGTTTTATCCTCTGAATGTGCTGGCTAAGTGCTGTGTTCACAATCTGAAGCATCCTATAAAGATGTGAGTCACAAAAACTATGTGAAATACACTTGTAGGAAATACAATTAATTTGGGGGATATGTCTTTTGAAAGAACTCATCAATGAATGAAGTATCAAAAGGGTGAGTGTTTGATATATTTTTGGATTTTTAAATATTCTTCATGTATCACAAAGCACACCAATTAAAATATTAACTAAATTTTCCATTTTAAAATGCAAATCTCACAGACGTGTTTACAGGTATATGAAAGAAAGATCTGCAACCTAATTACAGGCTTAATCTTTGTCTCCTAGTCTTTAGAAATACATGCACAGCTGACCTGAAAGAAGAGAATCCATTTTATGTCTAATTCCTGAAGCATTTGCAGATATTTTGTATTCAAGTACCTCATGATGGTAATTAGTATCAGCAATTTCCCAGTAGCATGCACAATTCGGGTAATTGCCAATGCATTTTGGGAGGACGATTCCATTGTGCAGTTGCTCACCTAAATAGTTCAGAAACTGGATCTGTTTCTGAATGGTCCAATACTGTAAGAAAGTCTAGGCCATCTTTACAATACCATATCCTCTGGCTGCTAATGACCTTCCTAATAAAAATACGTAAACTTATACTAATTACCCAATACTCCTTTCACAAGATGAAGAGAAAACCTTTGCTTGCCATTTTCACTGTGCATACAGCGCAATACAGCAGCCATTTCCATACTCTTTGACTCCTTATACCATTTGATTCCACATGACAAAACCTGAAGGTTTTTGGACATTAGAATAACTGGTGCTCCAAAGAACTCAAAAAAAGGCAGAAAAAGTGGTGAAAAGTCAACTGTTGGTAATGGTTGCATTTGTTTACTGCATTTTGGTGACTAACGCTAACAATGTAACTCTTGGAAAAAAATTATTGCCCATTATTGGTTTTAAAAAAATAGAATGAATAATTCACCAGACATATTTTTTCTGATGTATGTGAGCTACTTCACCACACTGCAGATCTGCAAAATGATCAGCATCACCTGAAATGCATTTCCTAGATTGATTCAAGGCATATTTTATGATTATGATTATGATTATGATGTGAACAGTTTGCTGCCAATATGTGACATGCAAAATTAAAATAAGCTTGATTAGCTGCCAGTTAGTCAAATACGTCACCTGGGGCTTGTTGCTGCCCACTGATTAGCTGAGCTTGCAAGAAGACTGCAGCGCATCACAAGATTCAATGCACAAATATTGCCAGACAGAAATCTCAAAGTGCTGAGGCATGTGTCCTTTAAAGAGTGGAACCACTACAGCAAATATCCATAGCAAAAGATTTTGCTATGACAGCCAGAGTAAAGGTCATATAAGATGCTCATGGAAGTGTCATGGAGAGCCACCACAAAGAGTACAGAAATTAATTTTCTGTTGCATTAGTGTTGCATATAATTTTCCCAACTCTGCTTGAAACAAAGGAATTCCTCATAAAAGTAAATGTTCCTCTTTTTTTTTCAGATGTGGCTCATCAGCACAGATGCCTTCTTTTTGTTTTTGTTCCTCACTATGTAACTGGCCAGCTTGACACAAATCTGGAACCATATTTTACAGGGGGACACTTATCTTAATCTGTGCACACCTCCCATTTCTTGTATAAATCAGAGGATGTAATTGGCTGCTGTTGAGGGAGGTGGCTCTCTGCTTACTGATTGCTACAATCTCTGTTTCACTAGATGTAGTGGTGGGAGAAAAAAGCAAAATAAAAAGGATTTAAACATAGAGAAAGAAACATTGAAGGCTTGCCTTTATAATGATTACTGCTGCTTTTATAGGTGTGTAATAAATCGTCACTATGTTCTACAGCAAAGTTTAATGAACAGCTGAAATGCCACTGGAAATTTTGATAACATTCCACTTAGGAATAAATCTGACTATGTATGATGTGCAAGATCTGAATGTATAATTAATTTTCTTGGAGTTACTATTACCAGTAACCTGTAAATGAAAATACCTTTTTCTTCCTTGAGGGTTCAAGTCCATCTCTTATTTATCCTGCATTATCTGTTTGTGCCTTTGGAATTTCCACAATGAGTACAACATGCCAGGGACTGAGACTTTGGGACAGCTCTTTGGCCAGTACAAAATGATCTTTTGGCTCCACTCACTGCATTGGATGTATTAGTTGGCAGCAGTGGGATGTGAATTATTTAGGTTCTTAAACAAGCTCCTCAAGCACACTCCATCATTTCTACAGTGCACCCACAAGTGGCAGGTCCTCACACTGGCCGCACCATGCTTTTCCCCACACTGCTGCCCTTGACCCAGGCCTCACCCCAGAGGATGGGGGCACAGCCACAACAGCATCCCACTGATACCACACAGGGTGGGAGGCACAGCACTGCTGGATGTGCTACCCTAAAACCACAGCCAGAGGCACCAGGAGGAGATGAGGGCTCTGTGTTGCTGCTGTGGGTTTCCCAAGAGGGCTGACAAGAGAAGGAGGCAGCCCTGGGCTGAGGTGGGTGGAAATGGAGTCTGCTGAGTCCCAGCAGATAAATAAATACTCCCCTGGGTAGAGGTAGGCAAGTGCCTCTGATCCACACTGTGCCTCAGAAAAAATCAAGGTACCCTGCCAATGAGGCCAAAATGCTACAGAAAAATCCATGAGAAGCTCTGAGAGGCAGGAGAATGTTCATTTAATCAGAAAACATGTTCTAGTGAAGCATCTGAACCAGAAGATCATGTAGGTGTA
The DNA here is from genome assembly GCA_013400775.1 of Chaetops frenatus. NCBI lineage: Eukaryota > Metazoa > Chordata > Aves > Passeriformes > Picathartidae > Chaetops > Chaetops frenatus. The sequence goes on from VZTR01002042.1 coordinate 422,531, forward strand.
TAAAGGAAATCTTTGCATACTGCACTGAGATTTCTGCTCTGTACACAGAGCACACTGAGGCCTATTCTCCTGTTTTCATTCAAATAGAGAAATGAAAGTATTTTAAACACACACATCTAACCACCTTACCACTGTTGCAAAATGCCTGTTAAGAAACACTTTTAACTCGCTGTTACAGATGTGTTTGTGTTTACACAATATTAACATGATTTACATGATTTAATTCAGATGAAAACACATTCTGGTCCCTCATTTATTTGATTATATGCAGAGTAAGGAGTTGGTTGATGTAGACATTTGTGAGAGAAGCTAGACTCAGCTGCTTTGCTCTGGAGGCTACAGGGAAGCCAGAGAAGGACCTTTTATCAGGAATTGTAGTGAAAGGACAAGTAGTAAAAGCTACAAACTGAAAAAAGGAAAAATTAGGTTAGGCATTGGGAATAAATTCTTTACTGTGAGGGTGGTTAGACCCTGCAACAGGTTGCCCAGGGAGGCTGTGGATTCTGCAACTCTGGCAGTGTTCAAAACCAATTTGGCTAAGGCCTTGAACAACCTAGTCTAGTGGGAGTGTCCCTGCCCATGGCAGTGGGGTGTGGGGCTAGATGATCTTTAAGGTTCATTCCAAGCCCTTAGCACTCTGTAATTCTGTGATTCTATGTGAAAAGGTTCAAAATGCAATGTTAGCAATTAACAGTGAAATAACTTCGAATATACTGTTGGAAGAGTTCCTGTGCCTTGGAAATGTCTTTTTAATGACAAAGAGAAAATAGACAACAGGGATTTACATGGGCAGGCAATTTTAGTTTCAAATATTTCCTTTTAATTTAGGAATGCACAATGCACTCTGTCACATATGTGCTCTTTATAAAAAGCACTTTCATTTATTACATTTAGTTTCTGAATTAAAAAAGGGAAAACCAAGACTGACGGTGGCTGCTTTTTTTTCCCTTTAGGCCAGACACAATATGAAAGAGGTAGTCCTGAGACTGTATTGTCTTCTGCAAGTTCAGCAGTCAGAATCATAGCACAAAGTACAGTGTTGTGCCAGATGGCTACTGTGTTCTGCCAACAGAAAATGACAAAGGGGAGTAAAGTAAAAGTTCAGAAACACGTCCTGAATATTTCTGTAAGCCAGCAGAGGAGTGTGCTAAAATTTGCCCTCAAACAAAGACTCAAAAATACACCACATGAAACATGAAATCAAGAAAAAATAAACCTCAAAGTCACCACTACTCTTAAGTACCCCACCTCTCAATTTTGCTGTATACAATGCACAGCTTGGTTCCACGGGCATTACTTATCCTCTGCTGAATGTTTCACCTCTGGCATGGCTGGTGGGTACACCCAACATATATTTCTGTGCCTAATTTTATTTGCATTTTAGTGTTGCTACAAGGTAGAATAATCCAGTGCAGCCTGACACAAGGTGAACGCTGAAGGACATCAGAGAGGAAGATGCAGAGAACAATTTACTGATGTACATCTGTCTGATCCTGGTCATGACTTAGATCAACCAGGCTGGGGTAATTTTTCCATGTTGGCACCTATGCTCTGCTGCTTTTTGGTGCAGTGAAGATGAAGCTGTCATATCACTGTTGGAGACAAGGGCAGCATGTAAACAGTTTTTAGCATTTGCCCTCCCTATCCCAGATTGTTCTGGGTACAAAGATCTCCTTTTGTGTCCTTGTTTATAAAGAAGTGAACCTGCACACGGGGATTTCCTGCCTTGAAGCTAAAAATAAAACCCCAATAAAATCTCTCTTTCAGTCCAGACCCTGCTAAAGGGTCAAGTGTGAGAAAGAAAATTCTAAAACTTGGAGATACCCAGAAAATGCTTATCTGCTGAAGAGCAAAACAGTGTAATCAACATAGAAATAGCATTTCTTCCTTTTGCTTCTACTACCAGACCAGAAAATGCCCTTGCTGCATGGACCAGTCAACACATACCACAAAACTGCATGGACATGCCTGTGACACTGAGTTTTTCCCATCCTGAGAAGAGGCGGAAATTGCAGTATGGTGTATTTGTCTCTGTCTGATTTGTCAGACTCTCATGGGAAATAGAAGAAAGCACTTAAAAAGGGAAAAAACCCCAATCCAAAAGTCCCCACAATTTGGTGTCATGCATCTCTATATCCAGCTGTTGTGCAGTTTTTGACTGAGCACATGGTGTCCTGCCAGAGAGCTTCTGTTTGTCTGTTTGACGGCAGCAGGAACTGGATCAATGTTTTATGGTAGAAAATGTTTCTAAAAAGCCCTGTCCCTTTTAAAACCCTCCATGTCTGACTACTGCCAGATTCAGAATCAATCATGGGACCACTTTGTGATTTTGTTACAATCCTGCTTTCCTCTCAAAGGACACAGAAGTTTTGGGATTTTTTTTCTCTTTTTGGGATATGGAGGTATTGAGGTTGTATGAATTTATTTCATAAGCAATCTTTATTTACTAAAATACTAGCAAACAAGGATGACTACTGAATAAAAATTCATATATATGTTAAAACAAATCTTCCCTTTTATTTCAGAGATCCTTTCAGCTGCTTCGTACAATCAAAAAAAAAAACCCACAGGCTAATGTATTTAAGGAACATTTCCCTTGTCTTTGACATACTGTATTTTCTCCTTGCTTTCTAGACATGGTGAAAGAATAGAGCACAGCATGAAAGTGGCACATATGCAATTGAGTTGGCAAGAAAAGCAGATGGAAGATGATGCAGACAGACATTATACAATTCTCTTTAATCAAAAATCTGGTCTACATGCTGGTTCTGATTGCCATGTGCGTGTGTGTGTGTGCGTGGGAATAGTTGTGAGCACTCTTCTCTTCCACCCTGGAGACTGAAAAGAGATTCTGAAAGGTAGAAACTGTTCAACCCAGATGAACCAGCTCAACCCAGTGATGCCAGGGTAAGCTGCTTCTGTGTAAAACAGTTTCCTGTTTACACTAGAAGACAAATCCATCCTGTCTTGTCACAAGAAGCAGGGTAAGATGTAACACATTCAAGAGCAGCCAGCTTGAGAAGAATAGTTCTCCTCTCTGCTGAAAGCCGTAGGTCCTAACATCCCCCTACTGCCAATCTCACTGGGCACACGTTCAAAGGGGTTTTTGGAAGTCCTTGCTGGAGGCAAGTTGTCTGAGCCTAGACCAAATGCCTGACAAGAGGCTCTTGCCTTTTTCAGCACAACTCTCTTTTGAGTTTGCACTAATGATCCCAGGAACCAGTGCTGCTCAGCATAGAGAAATATATTTACGCAAGCTGGAAAAGGTCTTGCCTTGCATCAGATAAAACAGACTGCCTGAAGGCCTGAGCAGGTCAGCCATACCCACAGCCTTGCCTGAAGGAGCCCTTTGGACCTTGCTGGGGTGAGAATGAATCTCTGGCTGCTTTCCCTATAAAGCCCTCCACCACTGCTTTGATGAACTCTTTGCCAGAACAAAAGTCATACTCTCCTTCCCGCAGAAGCCAAAAGTTATCTGCAGTCTGCTCAGATGAAATTCTTATTTTAGGAATTCAAGCATTCCCCCTCGTCCTATCACTACATGCCCTGGTAAAAAGTCCCTCTCCAGGTCTCTTGTAGACTCCCTCTAGGTACTGGTATAAAGAAGATATTCCCTGTTGCAGTCCTTGTAAAACCACAGTCTGCACAAGCTTGGACCTCACCTGCTTAGCTAAATTTTCAGGTTTCCCCCATTCATACATTAGAAGTTTGATTAATTCTGCCCGTGGGAACATCAATGAGTTACAGCTCTCTGCCAAACCACAAGAGGAAAGCAGTTACTTTTCAGGAATGTCACCTGGCTGTGTGCTGAGCTGGCAGCACAACCAGCTCTGCCTGCTTAGCACCACGATTTATGCAGGAGCTCTGGCTTGTTCCCGGGAGTGGGAGGATGGAGCTCCAGCTCACTAGAAGGCATCTTCTGGGCAGACTTCCCGTAACTGAAAGGCCCTCCTGTTCTACTCCAAGTTACAGTACTGGGCAGTATTTATCTACAAATAATGTTTTCTAGGTAAATACTAAGAAACTATTTGCTCTGGTGAATGTCACTGCAGTATTTATTTAAAGAGCAATTTTTTTTCTTGAAATTTGCAATGCATTTTGGGCTTTCAGTGTCTTCAACATCACAGGTCCTCCTGGACTTGAAACCAGGCAATGATCACCCACACACTGTATGGCCATGTGCCTGCAAGCCCTGTCATGTATCTGCATTTGAGTCACCTCCTGCAGAAAGACATTGCCAAACATCCAGATTAGATCTGCATAAACAGCTCCTAGTGAGATTAGGGAAATATCTTAGTTTTGCAAGTCGACAACATTTCTCCAAAACCTTCATATACATAAACAGCCACCTGCATTTTCCAAAAAATGCGTTTTACATATGCAGCATTTTTTCACTTCCTATTCAGTATTCTGCCATTTCAAAACTTTTGGTTACCTAGTAAAGGGGAAAAAAAAAAAAAANAAAAAAAAAAAAAAAAAAAAAAAAAAAAGCAAAAGCAGCAGATTCAACACCATCTGTACAGATGTGTAACACAAGCCAAACTACTGGAGAAACTGAAAAGCAATCACATTTAAAGCAATGAGGAGGGTAGGCTAGTAACACTGCCAGGGAGAAGGAAAAATCCCAAATCCAACTAAGCTAAGGGGGTGAGCTCATCTTCTTACCTCTCTGAGTAAGAGCCCTATGTCAAATGAAAATTTGAGGCAGCAAGATTCAACACAAGGCAAAACATGCTACCTAAAAAATGCTGGGAGTATCTCATCTATTGTGGGCACACATAATTTCTTGATAACACTTGCAAATTGTTGACCTGGAGTGTAATATGTGCTGGTGGTGGCCATGGATTTTCTCTCCTCTTCTTTCTTGATGGGGTCGTTTTGAAAGATCATAGACATCCTCTTACTAAGTGGTTACTTCAGTATTCTCTCTTTTATCTGGTTTGTGTTTGAAGAACACCAAGCTGTCTAAAATGCCTGAAGAGAAGCCTGCCTTTTCTTCTTTTAAAAGCAAGTACTTCTTACTACATTTTGTTTCTCTGCAGACACCTGGAAGACAGTGACTTGAAATAGGATCCAGCTACTCCTGAGGCACAGAGGTTGGGGGTGGGGGTGTGATAAGACAGAGCAATGAGCTCCTGGATAACTCTATAGCCATTCTCTCGATGTGTGTCTGGATAAGTACAGGCTGGAGCTCTCAGATATGACTTCCAGCTGTCTCTTCCTGATAAAAAAAGCAAAGGTTTTTTGGGGAAACTGACTAAGATAAAACCCTGCAATTTCTCCTGTCATACCAAAGAAGCTAGAAATAGTAACTTTTAATCTCTGTTTTTATTTAAAGTAATGTCTGGATTGCAAGCAATATAAAAAATGAAGGTATGCAGTAGGGTTTCTGGAAAATTCTTTACTGATAATCTGGGCAGCAGTCTGCTGCTCTGGGGGGTTTTCCCTTTTCTCACTGATTTTACAGAGCAAAAGCAATACCCCAGGAGCAGGGAGAATTTCTCTCCATGTAACTTTACCAGAGCTATTCCTCAGAGGAAAAAGAGAAGCTATCACTTTCCCTTCAGGTGATATTACATCAAAAGAAATTCCTCAAAACAAGCCCAGCTTATTCCAAACCCCCAGTTATCCATATATATTTTAATATTCTCTCTTTCCATTACAAAGTCTTTCTAGTTTTGTTCTGCAGTAATTACAAAAGGATCTGTTGGCTGTACTGAGATACAACATGAGGTGATAAGCTGTTAGTTCAGGTACATATATAATGGTCTGGGTAAGCTGTGTTGCCAATGCTCTTACAAACAAGGCCAAAGCACTAAATATCTCAAGACTGAAGTCTGAAGTCGATATCCATTATGAAAATCTTCTGATAAATAGAAGTTTGTTGAAAAGATGTGAAATTATGCTTAACATACATTTTTAGAATTTTTTTTGCCTCCTTATAAACTCCAACATATACTTTCTGTGTTATAGGCTGTTGTTGAGCCAAACTTGTACAGAATAAATCCTGATAAAGTAGAAGTAATTTTATTTTTGAGCATGAGAGAACCAAAGAAATAAATGTCTTAAGAAATCTGTCTACTAATGCAAAATTCTGCTTGGGACTGAAGGTGATCTTTTTTTTTTTTTGCAATTCTTTAAAATAGGTATTTTTTAATCCCCTGAACCAGAAATACCCTGAAACATTTATTTAGGTCTGTTAGTAAAGGAACAGACAACCACTTGTCATGTCATTCATCATGCTGTCAGTGTCAAGTACAACGATTCAGATGGGGGCAAGGAGTATGTAAAAAATATTCCAAAGGGTGGATGTCCTTCAGGGTTGTAGAACTTCAAAAGGGTTGTGCAGCTCATTTTAAAGGAAGAAAGACTTAACTCCTGAGAAAGTCAGGTGGCTTCTTGACCTGCAACAGTAAGCATTCTTATGTATTTCCAAATATTTGTTTGAATTTGATTTCCATACTTGGAATTAAAATATATGGTTTACTGAATTAGTACACTTCTCTTTTCCGATGAAAAAATAAAGCAACAACAACAACAAAAAGATTAAAAAAGTGCAAATGTCTGTGTTTGCATTGAAGGTGATAGGGCTAGTTCCTTCCAGATGACTGATTGATAGTGTGCTCTCTGTCCCATATAAAGCACAAAACAAACAAACACTTGGTGAATGAGTTAAGAAAAAAACTCCTCTCCTTTTCAGAACACAATATACATGGTATATAATGGTGAAGGATACATGGTGAAGCTGAAGATGGCCTTTGGTCCTGCTCAGAAGATTAAATACTTGGATATCTCTGCTTTTAATTAAAACATCATAACAGAAAAAAACCCCAACACAACAAAAAAAAAACAACCCCAAAAAACCCCTCTAAATTCTTCTGGATAAATACCATATACTGACATTTAAAACTAAAGGCAATGGATGGTGGTTCATGGGTTCAGATTTCAGTGTTGACTGAAATTTGTTGTGTGACCTGAAGGAGGTCATATAAACCCTCAGTCTCAGAAAACAGGTGTTTTAGTACTTCTCTGCAGCTTTGTGATTCTGAACTAAAGTCAGAAAACATAAATGAGCTTCTTTGATGGAAATGAATAGCAGCACCAAATTTTTATTGTATTACTGGAGGATAAGGTCACAGAACAACTGAAATAGGAAAGTTCAGCCCCAGAGACTGATACTGTATATAAAGCATATTAACCAGGTATATATATATATATATATATACACACCTGGTTAATCGAGTCTAAAGAATGTTTGGAGTGATGGTCAAAAGGTACTTGAGAAAAAGTATATTTTCTGGTTAAAACCATTATTGATTATGGCTAGTGATTGGTATAGATCTGATATCATCTCAAGTCAATGGTTTTGCTGAAGTAAGACAGAACTGCTTGAAAAGCTCTCCAGACTAATAAAACTCGAGTAACCAACTGAAAAGTTTAATGCCTAAAATGTCATTTTTAAGCAAATCTTAATGAAACCTGTATTACTTTCTAAAGCCTCACAACTCTTATGAGGAGGGCCAGAATTTTGCCCTGAATTTACATAATTTAATTTTGTTATGAGTAAGTACCCTGTTCCTCAGATGACCTCTTCCTTAAATGGCTGTGGTACATACAGCAGGTATTTTTACCACTCTGTGACTTGGATTAGGAGAACAATATTACGATAACATTAATCCATTTCTTATTGTCAGGATCACCTGTATGATGATGTTTGAACACCAGGATGTCTTTGTGTGCAGGTGGGATGTCACCTTCGAAGGTCTGCTCAGTGTCCTGGGACTCTGGTTTCTCTTGTGATGTGTCAGGTAAGGGCCAGTTTGTCAATCCATTGAATTCTATCCCTCCAACTAAGTATAGAAGGGGGTTCAAGCTAAGCAAAATTAGGTCGAACATTTCAACTCTGCAGCAGTTTTACATATTCTGGAACTACCCAGGAAGGGGTGGGTCAGTTCTTAATGACATGAACACACCTGAGCTGCCTGCTGTTGCATGGGCATGCACTGACACATCCAAGGAGATAGAGGAGAGGTCTCCTGCTCACTGTCTAAACACAGTGTTGCACCATGACTGGACAAGCTAAGCTGCTTCAAATTCATCACTTTTCCCATTTAGTATACATCAGAGATCAGCTGCGATAAATCACTGTGTTGGACCACAGAAATGTAATGGAACTGGGTCAACCTTCTTTACCTGACTGCTACTGGGAATCATATAATAAAATATACAGAAGGGATTGGAAAAGCTTGAGAACACTGTAGAGCTGACCTTGAAAAACTGAAAGTCTGGTCACATAACACAGTCCTGGATGTATACACAGAGGCACCATGGATTACCCAGCAGGCAGGGAGCTGGAGGATGCTAGCCTGAAAAAAGTAAGTTCACAGTAGCTATACTAAGGGAATCATTGCTTGAGATTTTAATAAAGAGCTCCACTTACTGTCATTGGAGCCAGCCAGCCACTAGAGGGTGGAATGATCTAGTGCTGCCAACGCCTCTTATTTATTATACTTCCGCAGTTCATGATGTTTTTCTTAAAGCTCAACTCATGAGGCTTGCAAAACCTTTCCAGTTAAAGGAAAAAAATATCGAGCTTTCACAGTTGGTGAAGAAAGCACACAAACACAAAGTTCAAGGGCTCAAGAAACAGAAAACATATAAAAAGAGAATCTGCATGTCTCCTTGGAATATATTCTGACTTTTATAGCCCAGATGAATTGCGGACCTGAATTTCAATTAATTAGGATTCATAGGGAAATTAAATTTCATAGCATTCAGCATATCATTACAAAAACTGTAGGATTAAAAGCTTTTTTCTCTGTGCCTTTTGTGATTTGAAGTATTTTTCTTGGTGACTAGAAAGGGCAGGTCAGTACTGGGGTTGAAAAAGGTATTTTCCTTCTGTACAGAAACTAGCAACTTGCTAAAAATGTAACATCCATATTCTTTAGGAATAAAGCTATTTGAAAGCAGAAACCAAAGAAAAGCTCAACACAATAACACACTCAGTGGCTGCATTGCTAATCTTGTGCCTTTCACTCCAGATTACTATGCTAAACACCCATTTGTAGCAGGAAGGAAGCAATTTGGATATGTGAAGCAGGGTTTTGTGTGTAGAGCTATTCACTATTCACTGATAAGAAGATATTCAGGAACAGGAAAATGCTAAGTAAAATTAAAAAGTTGTTTTTATCTGAAGAGAAGTAAGTAGTTAATGAGATAGGTAATTGCTAGATGTTTGGCAGGTCAAATCTTAGAGTTTTGCTAAAGGTCTGTCAATGGACAATCTGAGTCACATTTTTTTCCTCAATTTAGACAAATCCTGCTAGGTTAGCAGGCCCAGTTCTGTCTTTCCAAACAGGAAAAAGTCAAGCTTAAACTCAGCAGAAAAAACTTTTTTATAAAAAGGCTGTGGAAAGCTCATGGATAATCTAGAGTGCACTAAGAGTTTGGGATGTAAGTAGGAAACTGCTCCTCCCCTAGCCCTTGGGGGTTTAACTGTACCTGGCTCTTGTTAGGTAATTAGGCAGTCATCAGTGTAGAACCATTGGTGTTGCTGTCTACCCTCTCCAAAGAAGAGAAATCAGGAGACAGTATGTCAGAGACAAATCTTTCCTACAGCCTTCCAAAAGGCTTTTCATCAGAAAATTCACAGGTTTTCCAGGAATAATCACACACAGAGCATACAGTGGGAACTCCTTCCACTCAACCAGACTGTGATTTTCAGTGTGTGGTGTGCTTGCTTCTCTGTGCAGCACACACCATGGCAGCTCAGGCTCTGAAAAGTACTAAAATATCTTTTCCTAGCTCTTAAGGCCTTCCCTATGGAAAAAAAAAAATTAAATAAGGCATTTTAAGATTCCCTTCTGCTATAGTGTGAAAAGTAACAAATACAAAGAAGATTTATAGAGAAGTGAGTGGGAAGCTGTGCGTTAGCGTATGTGGGCAGGTCGTGGAGGGAAGAGGAGATGCGCAGCCAGCTGAAGGGCAGCATGCCCCCTGTGAGAGTATCTGAACCACCTCTAGGATATATGTTAGCAGTGGGTGTGGGCTGCACAGTGGTAAGAGATGGGAGGTCTGTCAAGTTAGGAAAAGATCAAGCCTATGAATTTCAACAGCAAAATGCAATATTACTTAGTGTTACTGCTGGGAGTAGCTTGCTCCCCTCTGGGCTTTCACATGGCACAGGGAGAGCAAAGATGTGCAGCAGGTGGAAGGAGAGAAGGGAAGCACAGCTGAGGAGGAACTACAAGAACTGAAGCCTTTTATTCCTTGATGGGGCCTTGCCAGCCACTGCAGCTCTTCCTCTGGCAGGGAAGCATGGGGATGATTTAACTTCTTCTCCCCATGCTGTGCCTCAGTGCTCACGCAGCATGGTGGGGCTCTTCCCAGACACCTCAGTGAGCACCAGGAAATGCTGCCACAAGCCTCTCTCTCTGCAGGAGCACAAAACAGGAGCCAAGAGCAGGGGGACAATAACTAACCCTGACTGTATTACCATCTCTGCAGCCTCTTTAGAAGGTTCTGTAATTGCTGCACTAACTGTAATGAATCAATCCTTGTGGCAGCCCGATGCACAGGAGGCGAGTGCCATTATCCGTTTCTGCCCAGAGCTGGAGGCACACGGGTAGGCGAGCCTGGAAAGGGGCCAGGCAGGGAACAGTAGCAGTGGGATGTCCTCGGCCCCTGCTGCCGGGGGCACAGCCTCCTGCCACGGAGGCACAGCACGCCGGTGTGGGGTGTGGGGGCCACACTCTTCCACCACTCTGCTCCCTTCTGGCAGAGAAAAGGCCACGACACCTAAGAGCCTTGCAATTTCAGTCCTTCCTTTTAATTGCTCAACTGATCCGCCCCTTCCCTAGGGGAACAATTCAAGCCAGACTCTCGTTCCAGGTGCACCCCTCAGGCTCTTTTTCGACCTGAAAAACACCACGCAGCAAAATCATACCTTAGAGTTCTCCTGAACTATAATTAACCTTAGTGTATCATTTTTATGGAAGAGAAAGCAGTTAAATTTGTCTGAATTCAAAAGGACTTGGAAGAAGAGTGGCAAGATAATGTTTTTTTAACAAGCAGCTTGATTTATTCATGGCAGAAGTTATCATCCCATTGTGTTGGGTAGGAGGCAGACATTTAAAATCTCATATCAACTTTGTCCAGGGGAGAAAAAAACCTCAATACCTCAGATTTTAAATGCTACACTTGAGACTTGTAAACAACCCACTGCAGAAGCCAGCACTGAGGACCCAGATCCTGATTGCATAGTATTCCCAAGGACTATCAGAGAAACAGTCAACAACCATTTTAATGTGTTTTGTTCCTATTAAGCCTCATGCCTTGGGGAAAAAAACTAGTGTTGATTTCACGAATGGTGCATACCTCCCCATGGAGCACGATGCCATCCCAAAGGATATCTCAGGCTTGTACTGGGGGCAGTGGGCAGCCCCAGGAGACAGGCAGGAGATTTACATTAATCTCAGATCTAACCTGGATCACATCTAACCTTCCCATACTGGCTGGCTTCAGTGCTGCCCATCATAGAGACACTGAGGCAGTAACTGTGAAATATAGGATAGCACAATAGAAACTGAAGTAAACTTTTACATGTGTCTGGTTACTAAACAAGACGAATTTTACGTTTCATCTCTAGAAATATAAATATTCCATTTATGAAGAGGGTTTAGATTTAAAAAAAATATTGATAGCTGAAAATGTTGTAGAAGAGGCTAGCAAATAAACCTCAAAAAATTTAAAATCATGGTTCTAAGTTTTACTTTACGTGTCAATTTTATTTCCTCTTCTTTAAACATACTCCTTAAAAATAAAGGACTTTCCTCTATGTATTATTTACTATTCTCTATTTTGTACCTGGTATAAAGGACTTACATAAAATAAAATACATAATCTGGGAACATATTCAACAGAAGAAGAATCTCTACAACATCAGCATCAAACTACAGCCCCATTTTTAAAGAGACAGCTGTTCAGGTGATTCATTGTTTGTATGAACTTCAAATGGATTATTTTATTATTCTTTGGGCTGTTGCCCTTAAGGGAACTAGTTACATTAAATAAAAAACTACCATTATATGGACATACTGATTCCTAGAACAGGGGAAGAAATATAGTCATAACAGGCAATTTCAGCAGAAAATGCAGGCCTGTCAATCTTCTGCCAGAGGCAAAGCACTCAGATGGATACTGCAGTCATCAGAGATATAACGAATCTGATTAGCTTCTCTGGAGAAGGAACAATTAGAGCTGATAGGATAAAGCCTCCTCAGTGCTCACGTGTGTTTGTGAGGGATCAGTGTGCGAGGACTGCCTGACCGCTCAGCTGCTGGGCTGTGGTCCTAAACCACTGCTGCAACTTCTGGTTGAGGAAATGGAGCAGGGAGCAAACCCAGTTGCTGAGGAAATCACTGCAAAGATAGCTTGAAGCATGACTGAGTGCAGCTACCCACCACGTGTATGGTGGTAGCGATGGAGCACCAAAACCGAGGAAGGCAGAGCCATTTTCAACACAAGCTGCACGCCTCCCCAGTGAGAAAGGATGCAAAGAGAGGGACCCAGGAGTGCTAGCAACAGACTGGCTCTAGCTGGGACAAGAAACTGTGGGATGAAACAACTGTGAAAGACTCATAAGAATGATGTTAGTAACTGCACTAATAAAAAAAAAAAAAAAAAAAAAAATAAA